>JAJKFI010000020.1:4358860-4402963 GCA_029204185.1 Lerista edwardsae
TCTCTCTCTCTCTCTCTCTCTCTCTCTCTCTCTCTCTCTCTCTCTCTGCACACCTCACCTGGTAAGTGGCAATGACCCGTTTGCGTGCATGTTGGAAAAGATCCTCATCTGTCCAGTCAGGATGCTTTTCAGCAAGCTGTGTCGCCCAGTGGTTGTGGTAGCGGAACCAGACAATGCCTATTGCTTGCAGGAACAGGTTTTCATTCCCCATGGCACTTCCAAAGTCTAGAAAAAGAAAGCCAATATAAGTGTGAGAGGGTCAGAATGTGAGGGTGCAATCCTAACCTGGAGTTAGGCCGGCACAGTTAGGCCAGCAATGTTTGGCCGGCACAAGGGACACCGTAAAGTAGGTTTGGACCAATCTCAGATTCAGAGAGGCCAGCACACAGACGTGAGCCATCCTCCCTGACTCTGAGAGTGGTCCAAATGCACTTTACGGTGGCCCTTGTGCTGGCCAAACTTTGCTCCAGGTTAGGATTGTGCCTTGAGGCATCACTATGGGTTGATACCTAAACTGAAGGAGATTTTTTTTGGGTGTGTGTGTGTGTGTGTCTGTGTACCGTATCAAAAGCTACAGCTGCTGCTGTGCCAGAATCCATAGCTCAGCCAAATCCTGTAATAAGAGCTGAAAGGCAGACTCTAAAACTCTCAGAACTATATAATTTCTGAATGCAGGTTGGGGAATACTTTACTCCCTAAGTACTGGCCAAACTTTGCTGGCCTAAATGCAGTCCTAACTCCAGGTTAGGTTTGTGCCCTGAATGAGATATAAATAGTCCTCAAGCACTTTGTATAAAGGTAAAGATTTCCTCATGACTGAATGGTCTAGTTATGACCGACTATAAGGGATGGTGCTCATCTCTGTTTCTAAGCCTGTAGAGCCAGTGTTTGTCCAAGGACAAGCTTCCATGGTCATGTGGCTGGCATGACTATACGCCTTAGCGCACGGAACGCCGTTGCCTTCCCACCAAAGTGGTACCTATTTATCTACTTGCATTTTTACATGCTTTCGAATTGCTAGGTTGGCAGGAGCTGGGACAAGCAACAGGAGCTCATTCCGTCACGTAGTCTCGAATTGCCAGCCTTTCAGTCAGAAAGCCCAGCAGCAGTGGTTTAACCCGCAGCGCCACCATGTCCCAACCAAGTTGAGGATTAATAGTCTTCAAGCACTTTGTATGGAGGAGGCCAAAAAGAACCTTGTAACTTGGCATGTATTTTGATGTGAGGGGAGAGGTTGAGGTGTGTATGTGTGACTCATTCCCCCACTCCTCCCGAGTTATGTACAGTGCCAAAGAAGTTGCAGTTTCTGGCTGCTTCTGAATAAGAAAGAAAGAGAATGACAAAGGATGGCACGAAAGCTGAAAGAGACACAGAGGCTGGAGCCCATTTTAGGGTACAGGACTACCCTCTCTGAGGAGCTGATATAACCTGTCGATGCTTGCAGGGGGTGCTCTGCTATTTATCTCCATCCAATTTACTCAACATGTCTGACTCTCATGTTTGGAATTCTCCATGTCTTATTTCCAACTAAATGCATCTATGCTCATGAAGACTGAGGTTGCTACATTGGCGGGGGTGGGGGTGGGGAAGGTTTTTTCCTTCTTTCTTCTCATGCCATTTTTCCCCATTGAGCTCAGCCCCTGAAGCTACTATTTGCATTAACGACAGGTTTGTAAATAGCAGCTTCAGAGACTGATTTCCATGGGGGAAATGGTGTAGCGATAAGGATTAAATCCCCCAATGCCATGTTTTCATTCCCACATCGGGGCCATGTACACAGGGGATATCCACTAAAATTGAACGGTGGGAGAGTGCTTAAAACAAACAAAATATGTCTACCCAGTAAATCATTAATCTGTGGAACTCCTTGCCACAGAATGTTGTGATGGCAGCTGAAGGCCTAGATTCCTTTAAAAGGGGATTGGACTGATTTATGGAGGAAACGCCCAACACAGGTTACAAGCCATGATGACTATATGCAGCCTTCAGGTTCTTGAAGTAGCCTATCTCTGAATGCCAGCTGTAAGGGGGTGGCAACAGGATACAAGTATCGTGTGTGCTCCCTCAGGCACCTGGTGGGCCACTGTGAGATACAGGAAACTGGACTAGATGGGCCTTTAGCCTGTTCCAGCGGGGCTCTTCTTATGTTCTTAGGATAGCAAATTCTGTTTTATTTACCTCATATTTACCTCAGAGGTTTACTTCAGAAGTTTACCTCAGAATGCCAAGGGAGTGGCAACAGGATGTAGGCATCTTGTTGTCTTGTGTGCTCCCAAAGGCATCTGGTGGGTGAATGTGAAATACAGGAAACTGGACCAAATGGGCCCCTGGCCTGATCCAGCAGGCCTTTACTTTTGTTCTTATGGCACCCTGTGACTGTATTTGATTAAAAACAAGAGTTGGGCAATCCTAAGCTGGAATTCAAAGACGTGTTAAACATCACATCCAAAGAAAACAGATAAGGTGCCATAAATGGATGGGAAACAATATCACTTTCAAAATGCTAGAATCATTAGCCATGAGGAAGCCTCCTGTCACGCTCATATGCAAATCCTGGATTGAAATCTGGACATTAAACTTTACAGCCCTCTTCAGGTCATAAGACCTGTGGTTTGGCAAAGGGTGTGCCTCCCTCCTTCACCAGAAAAACAATGGAAAATTATTCTTGCCCACTGTTTAACTTTCTCTTTGGACTCTATCTGAGTTAAATGCTCAAGCTGGTAACTGCAGTGTTGTCATCTAATTAGGTTAACAAAATACCAAAGGTGCAATCGCTATTTCCTGGGACAGCCTCAGTGTTTAGCCTCTGTATACATGTCTACTGATAGTAAAGAGTTCCAAGAAGTTCAAGGACTGGCCTGTTTACACATGCAGTACCAGGATGCTACATCAGATTGTAAGTGGGGGAATCAGAAGACCACAAGAAGAGCTCCGCTGGATCAGGCCAAGGCCCATCTAGCCCAGCTTCCTGTATCTCACAGTGGCCCACCAAATGCCTCAGGGAGCACAAGAGACAACAAGATGCCTGCATCCTGTTGTCATTCCCCTGCACCTGGCATTCTGAAGTAGCATACTACTAATGTAAGGAGGTTGCAACATCCATCATGGCCTATAGCCCATGATGGACTTTTCCTTCAGAAATCTGTCCGATCCGCTTTTAAAGGCATCTATGGCAAATGCAATTACCACCTCTTGTGGCAAGGAGTTCCACAGGAGGTTCACATTTTTGAATACCAACCAGTGTGAAAAACACACATGCACAAAGCCCATCCCACCACTTCTCTGGAAGAAGAAAACCATGACCACAAAGAACATTTAAATAAACCCTTCCTTACTTAAGATCCCTTGTGGTCCACCCAGTCCAGTGGATGGGTCCAAAGCCTTCCACATTAAACTATCTGCCTCTGTCTCCGCAGGCATGCCATCCTGTGCTCCAGAAAGCAGCTTCCCTCCAGAGAAACTTCTCAGAGAATCACTCCAGGAATGTGATGATCCGTAGATGGCGCTGCCGTCCAGCCAACCCGTCACTCCGTTTATCTGATGAGAGAGGGAGAAAGGGAGGGAGGGACAGAATGGTAGAGAGATGGAGCAGGTAGGTTAGTGAGAGCTTGAATTATGTATCTTTACATAATATTTAATGGCCAGGAGATCTGAGCTTGCTAGATGGACATCCTAGCAAATCCTTTTGTGCATATTACACCCTTTTCAGTGTGCCTCTCTTATACAAAATGCTTCTGTTATTAGGGCTGAAGTCCTCTACTCACATACATAGGGGTAAATCTCATTGTTCCAAATGGAATTTCCTTTGGAGTGCACATAGGATGGCACTGTTAATTCTAAGCAAAAAACCATGGCAACTGTGTATTTCTTTAAAAAAAATGCTAAATAGCAGCTGGGTAAGGCCCCCTGGGTATTGCAAGTGTGAGAGAGGGGGGGAAAGGGTTATCCCCCTCCCTCTATTTCCCCAGGGGAAAAGTTCCCATTAGTACCAATGGAACTATTTTCCTTGTGACAAGCAGCTGAGATGAGAAACCCAATTTGGAGCAGGAGCACAATGAGGACGGGAGGAGAAAGGCCCCACTCATTGTGGTCCCGATCCACTGGAGGTCTGAGCTGGCTTCTGTTTAACACTTTTTAAAAGCCTATGCTTGCAAAGCCCATGCAATGCTTGGAATCCACAATCCATAAGTCTCTTTTGAGTGTGAATGCTGAAGTTGTATGAGAGAGCAAGTTGCTTTGTCTTCACTATGTTTGTCTGCACCTGTGGATTCCAAGTACTTTCAGATAAGGTTGTGGCCTTATTTAAGCCTTGGATGTAAAGAACACAGACTAAACCAACTGGCACAGAATGGCCACTGGAATGCACTGGCTCTTTCCGAATCAACCAGTATATTCAAATAGCCGCTCTGTGTCATTTGTTCCAGCATCTCCCCTTTTCCAAGGAGCATCTCTGCTTTGAAAGTCTTAGCAAACCGTGGCTGTATTTGTTTTTCTAACAGAAAAATGATGTTTCTAGTGATGCTTTGAAAACACGATTCATTAAAGAATGGAAGGAAAACATCCAACGTACTTCAGGGTGTTTTTTCCGGTGTTTAATCATTGCCTTATAGTTATTAAAGTTATGTTAAAGGTATTAACTTCTACATAATACTATATAAACCATCAGATTCTGTGACCAGCTACATCAAATCTGGGAGAAGGTAAGTTTACCTTCTAATCCAGTGGTTCTCTGACTTTTTAGCAATGGGACCCACTTTTTAGCATGGCAATCTATCCAGGACCCACCAGAATTGATGCCAAGTGCCATCATTCTGACACTAGAACCAGCTGCTTTCCTGAGAACGCAGCAATAAGTTGGGTTCTTTCTCAGCCATTTTCCAATAGCAAAGTGAATCAGAAAGAAAAAAGCTTGTTTACAATACTTGACACAAGCAAAACAACCACATAGCCTTCCCCCTTTCCAGCATCCCCACATTTTCAATATGGCTGCCATAGGTGCTTCATGACCCACTTGAAATTGGCACTGGTGGGTCCCGAATCTAATCAATCCCAGGCCTAGACAGGCTAGAAACCAGAGATTGTCACTCACATAAGTTGTGCTTGTTTTCTTTTTTCAACTCAAGTTTGATGCATTTCATTTCCAATGAAATGGAAGAAAGAAATAGTTGAGTTATTAAGAAGGTGTTACGTGCTGTTGTTCTTCCATATTCAATAGCAACCACCCTTATTGATTTCCTGCGGTTCCTCTACTGAGCTCACTGCAGCTGCCTTAATCCTCTGACTCACACCCTGCATTGTGCTCAAACACGTGGCGAGTGAAATACTTTGCCACTGCTCAACAAAGTGAAGATAATACATTACCTGCTCCCGGGGACTGTTGGGGCTTCGGCCTGTTCCATAAGCCCACTGCATGCGTTGGAAGGGCAGGATGACATCACCTGACCCAGAGGGGTCAAACACGGGATCGCCTTCAGGGATTGGCATGTTAAGGAATTCGGCAGGGCAGCCAATCTTGTAGGTCTCCAGGATCTCTGAGAGCAGATGGAAACCTGCCAGATGGCCAAGGGAAAAGAATTGGGCACTGACACACAACGCACTGCAATACCTTTGGTATGACTTTGCAATACCAGTTCAACAAACTCATAGAGGTGGAACAAAATCCACCCTCAGTGGATAACCTCCTGTGACTGTAAGGATGTTACATCCAACTCTTTACACCCAAAATGTGCTTTTCCATCCCAGACACAAACCAAGGAAGGGGGGAACAAAGTGGAAGTCTGTGGGAGAAGAGTGTAGTAGACTAGAGTGTCCAGTTCTAGTCTAGCTCACTACTCTCTTCTCTTCTGCATTTCCTTTTTTCACTTTGCTCCCCTCTTCCTTTTTGAATCCAGGGAGCAAGACAAGGAGGAGTAGCAGAGGCAACTGACAAGCTATTGTGTAGGTGCAACATTGGCTACCACAAGGGCTGGAAAGTCTTGGGCCAATCCTGTGGGCTCTTGTAACAACGAAAGTAATAATACAGCATGGTAGAGCAGTGGTTCTCAAATATTTTGGATGTGGACCCACTTTTTAGAATGGCACTTGTGTCAGGACCCACTGGATGTGATGTCATTAACCTGGAAGTGACATCATCAGTGCCATAATTGTGACATAATAACAACTGGCATTCTTGCACTGCAGCAATTGCACAAGCATGAAACATCCCTGACAGAAAACAAGATTAGGACAAAATGTTACATAAAAGCGCTGAACTAAAAACAAAATTTTAAAAATTCCTCACTTGAAAATTCAACATTCAAAAAAGGAATATATTTTGTGAGTAAGGTCTGTAGCTTCCAAGAGTAAGGTCTGCAGCTTCCAAGATGGCTGCTCCCAGCTTTCTGGGATCCACCTGACATCAGGTCATGACCCACCAAGTGGGTCCAGACCCACAGTTTGAGAAACTGCTGTAAAGCAAAAGGGCAGGTTTCCATCCCTAAAGGATCACAATATACAAGAGAAACAAGAATAATAAAAGAGAAAGGACAGGGAAGTAGGTGCAGGGAAAGACTGGGGGAAAATGTGCAATTATTTCATTATGTTTACTTAAGCCTAGTTACAGTATAGTTACTCATCCCCACAGGCAATTATTTAGTGGTTCGTGTTGTAAGAAGGGATAATATTCTGTGTGTCTATTTTAGTCATGCTGCATAATCTGCACATAATCTTTATGCCGAACGTTTCAGATCCATATTAAGATCTGAGGATTGCCTCCAATCTGGTGCAAGTGGAGAGGTTCTGAATGAGTTCCAATAAAGGAGGAAATAATCTTAATGATTTTCTCCTTCCTCCTTTCTAATCAGAATGGAGTGTTGACTGCTGAGAAATCCACAGCCTATTGGGAAGGGATCAAGCCCTGCACCTCACTGTCAGAGATATCCAGTTCATATTGGCAAATGCAATCAATTAACCCCGGGGGAAGAAATGGACTACTTGGCGAAACAATTCTGAGGTTTGGAGCTGAAATCCTTTAAGAAGCACCACCACACTTATTAAGAGAGGTCACCAAGTCCAGTCATCCAAGGGGCCAGTGATAATTTCCTTGGGGAAAACCCTATAATCCAGGAGTGTGAGCAATAGGATCTCATGAATTACAGTGTTACATGGTGTATAAATCGATGCAGCTGCTGCTACTGAGTCAGACTTTTGGCTTCTTTAGCTCCATATTGTCCAAACCAATGGTTCTCAAACTTTTTACCACAGGGACCCATTTTTTGCAATGAAAATCTTTCTAGGACCCACCAGAAATGATGTCACAGCTGGAAGTGCTGTCATTGTGACACCAGAGCCTGCTGCTTTCCTGAGAATGCAGCAATAAATTGGATTATTTCTCCATCATTTTCCAATAGCAAAGTGAATCAGAAAGAAAAAAACAACAACCACACAGCCCTCCCTCTTTCCAGCATCCCATCTTCCCATATTTGCAATATGGTTGTTCTTGGTGCTTCACGACCCACCTGAAATTGGCTCGCAACCCACTGGTGGGTCCCAACCCACAATTTGGGAATCACTGGTCTATACCAATGTTTCCCAGCATTTGTCCACTGCTGTACCACTTTGCATTGTCCCCCTATTGGAAGTACCACTGGAAGTAACTGGTGATGATGTCACCATCATTTACTTCCGGATTGGGAGACCAGATGCAATGCAACTGACACCAGTAAGATGCTCAGGGCAGGTGAGAGGGCTTTCTTGAGCATGCAAAAAACACTCATTGGAGCTCTGCCTGCTGAGCCAAGCCTCCAACCACTGCTTGTCCCATTGTGTTGCTGGTCTTGCTGCCAGGTTACAGGAGTCTGGGAGTCCCATGCATACCACTGGACACCACCTCAAGTACCACCAGTGGTACAAGCACCATTGGTTGAGAAACGCTGGTCTACATAGCTTGGAAGCAGCCCTGCAGGGGTTCAGATCCGGGCCTTCCCCAGCATTATCTGGAGTCATCCGGGATTGCAACTGGCACCTTCTGCATGCCAAGCAGATGCTCTGCCTCTCAGGCTCGACTCTGTACAGAGTTGTCAGCTTACCAAAGAAGACACCCAGCACAGTTATGTTCCTCTCGGAGGGCAATCCTGAGGTCCCTCTTGCCACTGTGTTGCTGAGTTCACGTGCGTTGGGGACCTGTGGCACCTTCAGGGCCTGGTACACGCCGTCTGCAAAGTTTGCAGGAAGCAGCCGCGACAACCGGGAGCCTAATAGTAGGAAATCAACACGTCAAGTGGCAATGCGATCCTAGGCATGCTGGAAGGATCTCGAGAAACAAGAAAAGAGCCTTCGTGAAAGTGTAGCCATTCCTTTCAGTTTAAACAAACCAACTCTGCCAATTGGGCAGCATTTCCTGAGGCTCGATTAATCAAGACTGGTGTACCAGGGCACGCACTGGGCTGGGAATCTGTCTCTGTGGTTATTTTTGGAGATACTCCAGCCCACCCATTTCCCAGTAGTACAGCGGGGGGCGGGGGGCGGACACAATAAATACTGCAGGAATCGCAGACCGTGTAAATGGCCCCTCCTGCCTAACAACATAAGAACATAAGAAGAGCCCCGCTGGGTCAGGCCAAAGACCCACCTAGTCCAGCTTCCTGTATCTCACAGTGGGCCACCAGGTGCCTCAGGGGCAGTGGCGGATCTAGGGGGGCAGGGGGGCAAGAGCCCTGGGCGCTGTCTTGGGGCCGTCTAGGGGGGTGCTGGTGGCCCCCGCAACATTGTGTGGGTAGACCTGGACTCCAGAGGCCAGGTCTACCCATTGGGACCAGCTGCAAGTTGACCTGGGCTCCCTCGAAGGGAGCCCAGATATACCCGCGGCCAGTTTTTTAAATGGGTAGACCTGGGCTCCCTCGACAGGAGCCCAGGTCTACCCAGGGTTGCTTCTGGTGGGTAGACTTGGGCTCCCATGGGGGAGCACTTCTATGGGGTGCCCTGGGCACCATTTTGACTAGGTCCGCCCCTGCTCAGGGGGCACACGAGACAACAACATGCCCGCATCCTGCTGCCACTCCCCTTCACCCGGAATTCTGAAGTAACCTACTTCCAATGTAAGGAGGTTGCACCACCCATCATGGCGTGTAGAGACATGATGGACTTTTTTTTCCAGAAATCTGTCCAATCCCCTTTTAAAGGCATCCAGGCCAGATGCCATCACCACCTCCTGTGGCAAGGAGTTCCACAGATTAATTAACCACAGGGTAAAAAAATATTTCCTTTTATCTGTTCTAATTTTCCCAACACTCAATTTTAGTGTATGTCCCCTGGTTCTGGTGTCTGCAGGTCATCAGAGCCATTGTGGCCAATGATAGCAACATGGAGGAGACACCAGTTTGGCGACTGCCTACGAGTTACAGTTGCTGCCCAGAATGGCTCCAATGGCAGGTGGGAGGGGTTGCTTACCCATGGCATTCCTAGAGAGGAAGGCAAAATGACATGTTTTGCAGGAACTTGAGCTCCTGTGTAAAGCGGCTCTTCCCCTTGCACCCAGAGCCATTCGAAGCTCAGAAAGCAAAGAGAACCAGTTCTTGGAGCCACGAATGGCTCGGAAGGCAAGGGAGATGGGCAGCATTACACAGGAGCTCAGGGTCCTACAATACTTAGCATTTGCCCCCCCCAAGAACACCACTGCTGCATGCACAGTGCCTTGCTGTGCCTGCAGTACATACCATTTTGCCCACTCTAGCTACTCTACTGCCCACTCCTCCCCACCACCCTTACTCTTCCATTGTGTTCTCTTCTTCCTTTTGGAATTTTGGGAGTGGGAGGAGGAGGAGGAACAGTGGAGGCAGGTACCCCATGCCAATCCATCGCCTGAGATAACTGTCTCAGCCAGGCTTATCGAAAGGCCGGCTCAAGTGTGTGCCTGGCATTTGCAACCCCATCACAGTCCTCTTCTGAGCTCTCACCTGCAGCATTGTGTGTATGAAACATGAGGTTGTTATACCAGCCATCATATCGCTCAATTTCCCAATGGATAGTTTCTTGGGCACCTGAGAAAAAAGCAAGCCAGAAAAAGCCATTAAGGCAACCAAAACCATTTTATTATGCAGAGCCACATTATCCCAAAGAGGAAAATCCCTGATAATTGGGTAACAACCCCTGCTACTTGGGCAAGAGGCACTTTTTTCAAGTGGTGTTTCTCTTATATTTAGCAGGGGGAGAGTAATTGTCCCTCTTCACACCAGCACAGTGTCTTTTCTAGTGGCTGTTGCTGGTGGTATTCTGCACTTATTTAGATTGTGAGTCCTTTTGGGACAGGGAGCCATTTAACTTTTATTATTATTATTATTATTAGCCTGTAAACAGCTTTGTGAACTTTGTATTGAAAACCGGTGTATAAATACTGGTTGATTGATTGATTGAAAAGGACAGATTCCCCCACAAATGCTGGCATGTGGAAACTGCTGGTAACATGTCTCTATGATAAGGGCTCCACACAGTGGCCATAACATGGGATAGCTATCTCCACTCGAGCCCAGGACCACGATTTATTTAACCATGTTCCCTGTGGATCTGCAGGTCTAAGAGCCATCTGTTCTAATCGCTTATGGAAAATTAAACTTACTTACCAGTGAAATGCCATAAACCGGCCAGGACAAGCCAAAGCAAACCACGGTGCCAGATTTTAGCTCCAAATTCTGGACTGCTTGTGGGAGACATTTCCAGAAACTGTTTCCTGAAAGACAAGGAAGGGTCACTGCAAGTTATATAAGCAAGTTGAAAATATCTGTGCAGTTCTAGGAATTTTAAACTGTGCAAAATGTCATTCTTGGAAGAAACAAACATTTGTTTAGATCAGTGATTCTCAAACTTTTTAGACCGGGACCCACTTTTTAGAATGGCACTTATCTGGGGACCTACCGGAAGTGATGTGATTAACGTGGAAGTGATGTCGTGGCCAGAAGTGCCATCGTCAAGCAGAAAGTGCAGTCAATGTGACGCAATCAAATGACACCCCAAACATACAAACTGGCATTCTTGGACTGAAGCAAATGCACAACTATAAAACATTTTTGACATAAAGCAAAATTAGGAGAAAATATTATGTAAAAACACAACTAAAAACAAAAATTAAAAAAAAAACCTCACTTGAAAATTGAAACTGTTAAAACTCACAAAAGGAATATAGCATGAGTAAGGTCTGCAGATTCCAAGATATCCGCTCCCAGCTTTCCGTGACCCACCAAGGGGGTCTCGACCCACAGTTTGAATAACAAGAGGCTGTGCAGGATTCTATCACAAACTCAGTTTTGATAAGGCAGGACCATGATTGGATTGAATCCAACCAACCACTCCGTCATTGTCCATGGAAAAGCCATCTTACCTGCTTTTACCGGCAGAAGCTCTCCTTATACCGAAAGAGAGCATTCTCAGGTGTAAAGAAAGTCTCCTTGGGTGTAAGCAAGGGGGTGGTTCTTCCTCAACTGATGCTCCTGCACCACACGTCCTCACTCTTCAGGGACATATTATGCCAGCCACACAGGCAGTGATTTCACATCTGGGCATGCCAGCTCATCACTTTGTAGCTTGGCAGGATGACAACAACAGTACAAGTACCTGCCTGTAGTCAAAATTCATATACTAATTGTCCACCTGACCTACATGTTGCCAAGTTGCAAAGGAATCCCTAATATTTAAATTTGGCACAAAAAGAATCCATATTACACCCTCAATTAAAATGATGAAACTGTTTATAACTTTGCAATATATATTAATAATTATTAATGTATAATAATTAAGCAGTATTGCCATTCAGTGTTAGGAAACTTTTATAATTTTTATAACTTTTTATAAAGTTGCCTTTTGCTAGGGTGGCACTATTTGGGCTTTCACAGAAATTGGAATATCTCAGCAATAAAAGGAGTCAAAGAGTCATGGGTTGTTTAGGGATGTTAATAAAGGACTTCTAGAAGCTGCAGGGCAGGCAAGGAATGATTCAAAGCAGAGCCGTCTGATCCCCGCTTTTCCTGAGAATTCAACAAATACCGTTCTTTGCCAATTTTTTTCACTGCAACCTTGAGGACTAGTTACTTAAACACACACACAGACACACATGAAAGAAGGGATTCCCAGAAATCCAAACCTTTACCAAACTCTATGCTGAATCTCAGAATATATTTTGCACAACCAAGCTGTAAATCTATCATCTGAATGCACACCTTCCAGGTAGCAGAAACAATGCAACTGCAATGTTTCTTTAAAAAGCACTCAAGGTTGAATTCTGACATCTCTGTTTTGCATCTGCAAATAATTATACAACACATGGGACTAGTGTCCTATAATTAACTGTAAGTATGAATGACAGTAGATGTATCTCTCTGACCACATGATCTCTGGGCCTAAGACTGTGCTGGGTGCAGTCACCTGAAATGTCATGACATTGCGGTCAGGGAGGGGCTGGACTAGAGCACCTGCATTGCAGGCTAAAGATCCCACTTACATTCTCAGCATACCCAACTAGGGCAAAAAAAAAAATTCATGTCCCTATCTTTGGAAAGCAGTATTGCCACTCAGGCTGCAATCCTATCCACACTTTCCTGGGAGTAAGCTCCATTGACTATAATGGGTCTTACTTCTGAGTAGACAAGTATAGGATTGGGCTCTCAGTGTTGCTGAGCTAAATGGATCAAAGACCTGACTCAGGGCACAATCCTAACCTGGAGTTAGGCTGGCACAGTTAGGCCAGCAAAGTTTGGCTGGCACAAGGGCCACTGTAAAGTGCGTTTGGACCACTCTCAGAGTCAGGGAGGATGGCACACGTCTGTGTGCTGGCATCTCCGACTCCGAGAGTGGTCCGATCATACTTTACCGTGTCCCTTGTGCCAGCCAAACTGTGCTGGCCTACGTGTGCTGGCCTAACTCCAGGTTAGGATTGCAGCCTTAGAGTGTGCCATGAATACATTCAGGGAGGTGGTGGAAGCCTTAGTGGAAGGTAACAACTTAAAATTTGTACCAAAATGGTGTGTGTGTGTGTGTGTGTGTGTGTGTGTGTGTGTTATAAAAATGTAATAAATAATAAGAGCAGCTGCAAGTTTCTCAGCACTTGGTGCAGTGTGTTAACTGTGTCCCTTCAGGCACGTGCCAATTCCCACCTTCACCGCTCCTCCTCTTCCTCCCTAGATTACAAAAGGAAATGGGGAGTAGAACAGAAAAAGGAAGTAGATAGTCTCTGACGCTCTAGCTCACCACTCTCCTTTTCTTCATACTTCCTCCTCCCCTCCTCTAACCATTCAAATTCCAGGAGAGGGAGGATGGCCAATGGAAGGCAGGCAGGCAGAGGTGGTGGATAAATCTGCTGCCCCCCTCCCAATCTGGTGCTTGGGGCCAGGAAAAACATCGCCCAGTAAATAAAGCAGTGAATTCACTGTGGTATTTTGCCGTAAGCATATTTCAGTTGCTTGGTCTGAAATGTTTACTCACCAGTTTTTAACCTAGTGAATTGATGCAAGATCTCTCTCTCTCTCTCTCTCTCTCTCTCTCTCTCTCTCTCTCTCTCTCACTCACTCACTCACTCACTCACACTCACACTCACACAGCAGATTCTGAACTGGGGGCACTGCATTCTGCAAAGCTGTGGAAAGGCAGCCTGCTGCAATGTGCTAATGAGTAGCCATCAATATCCCTGAGAAGGATTTCCCACACTCAATCCCTATATAAACAATATTCCCATCATTATGGGACATTACGTTCACAATCATGATTCACCTGCATTGCCCTAGAGCACAGGTTATTACTTAGGGGGAAGGGAAGGAGGGGATGGTGCAATAGATACACGGGAAGAAGAAGAAAAACTGGTCTCTCCTTGGACCGGAAGGAGGAAATCGCAAGATAAAAGCAGGGATTTTCCCTTGACTGTCGGGCACATGGGAAATGCTTCTTGTTTGCTTTTGATGCCAAGACATACGTGAAGGCATGAAGAGGAAGGCATCCTGGGGTTTCTAAGCTATGGGCAGTAGCCTTGAGTAATCACCTCCTTGCCAATGCAAAGGTCTGGGCTACAAGGAAATGAGCGATGCAATTCCTTGAAGACACCTCCACATCCTGTGCACAATTATATCAAGCCGTGGTGATAAAAAAATAAAAGACTACAGAAATGATATGCTCTGTGTTCCTTTTTACACTGGATCAGGAAAATCTTGGGGCAGCAGGCAGCCTTTCACAAATCCAAACATATTACTGGCGCCCAGCAAATCCGTAGCCCCCAGTAAATCTCCCCATAGATAACTTCCAGTTTTCAAACATTACCTCAAGCTGATTTTTACTTACTGTTGTTTACAAGTGTGGACAGTGACAGCAATGAAGCGCCAGGAAGTTCATGCCCCAGTTTACAATCTGACATCTACTTCCTCTCTAGAGGAAACTAAGATTATTCAGAGGTGGTGAAGAGGCAAACTATGTGTTCTATCAACTGTACTATCAACTGTACCTCAACTGTACTCTCAGATTGCACATGGGCCAGAGCTGAGTATTGGCACCCATAATAGCAAGGCCACAGGGCTGCCCATCTGCTTTGACTGCTTCAGTTCCCGTTCCACTCTCTTCCTTTCTGAATGCAGGGAGGAAGAGGAGGAGGAGGCAGGTTGACAGAGGCTGGTCACTGCTGGGTGGGGAGCAGTATTTGTCAACTGCCTCAGGTACGAGAAGGACTTGGGCCAACCCTGCAAGGTCTGGGGCTTGGCTTCGTTCCACAATCAATCCAGTTTTAACACATTCAGTCCCTGGATTCATTTTTAAAGTGAATGCATTTCCAGTCGTTCACACAAAACATTACCTGTACAAAACCTGGATGCATGTACAATGTGATACGTGAATGTAAAGCATAGTTACATATGTAATCATACATAGTATGTATGTATGAGTTCCATAGTATGTAATCATAATCATTGATTATGATTACATAATCAATATGTAATCATACATAGATATGTGAATGTAAAGCATAAATTATAATGCTGGTGAAATTTACAGGATGCTGGCAGCTACATACATGGCAAAACTCATTACAGATCTTCAACCAGATTATCTTCCTATCCAACTGTAGCTACCCATCTATTCGTTGCAGCATTTTCTTCAAATGTGCTAGTACAGTGGTTCTCAAACTTTTTAGTACTGGGACCCACTTTTTAGAATGACAATCTGTCTGGGACCCACCAGAAGTGATGTGGTGGTGGGAAGTGCCGTCATTGTGATGCCAGAGCCTGCTGCTTTCCTGAGAATGCAGCAATCAGTTGGGTTATTTCTCAGCCATTTTCCAATAGCAAAGTGAATCAGAAAGAAAAAAGTCTAATAAATAAATAAACTTACCACCTTGACACAAGCAAAACAACCACATAGCCCTCCCACTTTCCAGCATCCCCATATTTTCAATTTGGCTGCTCCAGATCCTTCTCAACCCACCTGAAATTGGCTTGCAACCCATCGGTGGGTCCTGATCCACAGTTAGCGAACCACTGCTCTAATATTTTATGATGGCTAACATTTAGGGCGAAAGACAACTAAACATCATTAAATGCATACATTAACAGGAATCCTCTAAGACTATGATCCAAAGAACTACTGTATGATCCAGCCACCTTACTGAAGCTAAGCAGGTCCAGGTAGGGTCAGTGCCTGGATGGGTGACTGCCAGAAAACTCCAACCATCTTAAAAAAAGATGGGAAATAAATGCAGCAGTAAATATACAGGACATGCCATGGTGTTAACCTGCCTCCAGCCTATGGTGAGGGGAATGCTGGCAGCAGCATGGTGATATGCTGTGTCATAGCCAGGCTAATGAGGCTTCTTGCTTCTACCTTAGGCGTGCTGCAAGCCTTCATTACCTATGTCACTTCTGTCTCTAGTGCAACAGGTTGGCCACCCGAAGATTAAGCAAGCAGTTGGAGCAGCAGTCAAAACAGAGACTTCAGTCTTTGAATACTTCAAATCCACAAGAGATCCGACCTGAGGATGTTGCCCGGCGCTTCAGAACTGAACCATTACATTTCATTCCTGTAATTCCTCATCAGGGCACCAAATTAACTCCTACACTATGTTTTCAGTGGAGACCGACCTGCATACTTGTCCTACCCAGAGGAATTCCTGTACTGCCTCCTTGCAATTCCTTCTGCAAGAGTGCCTTGCTTTCCAAGCAACTCCAGAGGTTACTTGGGTCCTCAAAAGAACATTGGAAATTACTCCAGCTACAAGAAATGACAAAAGGGTCACAAGAGTTAAGCTTTGGATATAACGGAGGGAGGGAGGGAGGGACAGGGCTTGTGGGTTTAATTAAGGGGTCACTTACCTTCCCCCTCTAATTTAAATCCCTGTTCAGCATTATCTCCCTTTACAAACATACCAAGAGCCAAGTCTATGCACGTCTGCTCGGAAGTAAGTCTCATTATTGTTAATGGGGCTTACTTCCAGGTACGTATGGATAGGATTGCAGCCTAAGATTTCATGGCTGGATGAAGCCAAAACATAATTCAAAATTTTGCTTGAGTCTTTAAGCCATGAATTAAAATATATTGTGGGATTCAGTCCCAACATTTCACCTTTCAACTGTGGGAAGCATCTTTATGGAGTTGCAAAGAATCCTTCAACCAATTCAAAGTCAAAGAATTCTTTGTATTGCAACCCCCTGAGGATTCTTTCCACAGGTGAAGGCGAAAGGTTGGGACCAAATCCCACAATGTATTTTAGTCCATGGTTTAAGGACTTAAGCAACTTTTTAATTATGTTTTGGATTATCGCCTTTGCTTTTAGGGGCAGCCTCAGGCTGCAATCCTATGCACTTTCCTGACAGTGAGCCCCATTGAAAATAGAAATTACTTCTGAGTCGACAAGCCCAGGACTGACTGCTTGGTCACTCACTTGTAGACTTTCTACCATGTCGCTCAATTGCCAGCAATTTCAACTAGCAGGGCTTTTCCAGCTTCCTCTTAGTTTTGCCTCTGGGCACAGAGGTTGCACTTGCTGGAAACCATTGCTTGCAGCTACCTGTGGATCTCCATTTTATTATTGCATCATTCATGTATGTGATTGAGGGCGCAATACTAACCTGGAGTTGGGCCAGCACAGTCAGGCCAGCAAAGTTTGGCCGGCACAAGGGACACTGTAAAGTATGTTTGGATGACTCTCAGAGTCAGAGAGGCCAGCACACAGATGTGCGCCATCCTCCCTGACTCTGAGAGTGATCCAAACACCCTTTACCGTGTCCCTTGTGCCGGCCAAACTTTGCTGGCCTGACTGTGCCAGCCTAAATCCAGATTAGGATTGTGCCTTGAGTAATAAAAAGATCCTGCCCCAAGAGGATCACAATCACAAATCAGCACTTGACTATGCTGAAGGGAAAAGAAATGGAAGCAAGCAGCAATAAACTGGGGAAGGAACTGTGAATGTTTCACGCGGATATATTTAAGAGCGCAATCCTAACCTGAAGTTAGGCCGGGACAGTTGGGCCAGCAAAGTTTGGACGGCACAAGGAACACTGTAAAGTATGTTTGGAGCACTTTCAGTGTCAGAGAGGCCACTACACAGACATGCGCGTTCCTCCCTGACTCCAAGAGTGGCCCAAACATACTTTACGGTTTCTCTTGTGCCGACCCGACTTTGCTGGCCTAACTGTGCCGGCCTAACTCCAGGTTAGGATTGCGCTCTAAATTAGTTACAAGATGATGGAGGGATTGTTTGCATAGTCACCCCTCACAGGAGGAAGTTTGATTACGTTCTCTGTCACTGACGTCATTGTCATCCCAAACTGATCTCTCCTCCCCCTTATATTTAGTGAAACATTTGTTTTTAAAAACGAAAAATGCAAAGTATCCTACCTCAGTGAGTTCCATAGGTTCTGAAGAAGGCTGTGGCTATGGAAGCTGTTTGGCCATTACTTTAATCCCTTTCTTGCCCCTCTCTAGCAAAACTATTTAT
Organism: Lerista edwardsae; assembly: GCA_029204185.1. NCBI lineage: Eukaryota > Metazoa > Chordata > Lepidosauria > Squamata > Scincidae > Lerista > Lerista edwardsae. The sequence continues at coordinate 4,376,793 of JAJKFI010000020.1, forward strand.
TTTGGCATCTACATCTTAATTTTCTGCCAATGATGCGCAGGAGATTAAACTTCTACCAATGTTGCTCTAACGCATCATTGGTAGAAAATGTTTTAACGTATTTCTGGTCTGCCTGCAGATCCTCTGCATGCCCCCTCCTTATTCCTAGAAGTGGGAGAAAACAGTTTGGTTTTTTTCTCAGATTTCAGTGTTTTCCAAAGGTAGAAGTGTAGAGAGCAGTGTTATGCGTTTTTATTCAAAATTTACATTATAATTATAAATTACAATCGTTTTAGAAGTGCACTAAGTAGGTTATATAGGTGCTACAGTGTCAGTAGAAGAAGCTACAGTCATCACCCATGTAACCCACCCACCCTTAAATTAAAAATTAAAAAAATTAGTTTTGGTTTTTTTTATATTTTGTTTTTTTGTTTAACCAAACATGAGAAATGAGAAGTGCAGAAAGTGGTGTTAGGTGTTTTTATTTCATTGTCACCGTTTTCTCCCTGTAAATATTAGGAGGATCAGATGCTACCCCTGCTAACTGGACAAGAGGCACTTTTTCAAGTGGTGTTCCTCTTATATTTAGCAGGGGGAGAGTAATTGTCCCTCTTCACCCCTGCGCAGTCTTTCTAGTGGCTGTTGCTGGCGGTCTGCCTTTTTTTAGATTGTGAGCCCTTTTGGGACAGGGAGCCATTTAACTTTATTATTATTACTATTTGCCTGTAAACCGCTTTGTGAACTTCGTGTTGAAAAGCGGTATATAAGTACCTGATTGATTGATTGATTGATTGATTGATTGATTGATTGATTGATTGATTGATTGATGCTAAAAGCGACGGTCTCAGCATTCAGCAAAAACCATGCGCTGCTTCTGACATCATGACAAAATACTGACCGCTTTTATTAATGGCAACACACCCATACGTCAGCTCCACATATGAACCTGAAAGGGTGGAGATGGGGAAAAAAAAGGCTTGAGCTCCTCTATTTATACTGGATAAAGACATTTTGAAACAACCTGCCTGAGTCACACAGAGGTGTGTGCGCACACTGGTATTGAAACAGAAAAATAACAGAAATTCAGAACATTCCTTTGAAGTCTGGCTCTGAGGCCAGGCAAATGGGTTGTGGAGCCACATACATTCATTTGCGGGGTGGGAAAGTTAAATGAGGAGTGGTGAAACTTGGGGCCATCTCACAGCCGGCCACTTGGGTGGCAACTGTTTTTTCCGACTGGCACCAGCAACCAATCCTGACTTCCCTCTGCAATACACCTGCTCGATCATTTAAAATACCTTACACTGCAATTCGAAGAACACTTCCAAGTTCTACAGGATCTTGCATATTTGGGGACTGAGATCTGCCCTTGTGGTGGAAGAGGGAAGGGAAAACCACCGACTGGACCAGCCGTACCAACTTAAAGCACCCTGACTCAGAGGTCAGAATGAAGAGCTATGGAACAGCCAGCCACATGATTCTCTGTACCAGTGCAGATGGGACCGAAACAGGCTACAGAATTATTTCCGAAGAAGCTCCGTCCCCGTGCAACAAGGGGGAAAAATGCATGCTAAAAGTTAAACGCCACCACCTCCGTTTCTGAAATAACGATCGCTAGACAGAAACGACCATGACTTGGTTGCAAGGCTCGTCTGAATGGCTGCGTGGCGGAGGGGGGTTGGGGGGGGGAAGAGGAGAGAGATCTGAGGCAAGTCCACGGACATCCTTCGGAGTTTTGGGAGATAGTCCGGAGCGGCAGAGCTAGCAAACCCTGTGCACGCTTTCTTCAGATCCTGTTGCGTTCCCTCCTTCAGGGAGTGGACGTCTTGACAGGGCACAGAAACGGTCTTCCCTCCTCCGGGGAAAAGAAGGACCCGCAGACACACACGTAGAGCCCCCCACTCGGCTTGCCCCATCGACAGTCAGGGAATCTGCAGCCCTGCCCCGAGGAGAAGGCGATCCCTCCCATGCCTCGGCCGGCCTCTCCTCTTACCTTGCTCTGCTCGGCTGCTGCGACGCGCTGCCACCTCCTAGCGCCGTCGCTGTCCGCGGCGCTTCTGTCCGGAGTGCCTCCCGCCCCGTCGCAGCCGGCCCAGGAAGGAGAGGGCGGGGGCGGGGCCAGGGGGCCTCATTTGCATGGCACTCGCGCGCACGCGACCCCCTCGCGGCTATATAAGAGCGCAGCCCTACGCCGGCTGCCCAATCCAGTCCTGCTCGAGCCCGGCGGCGCTTCACAGCTAAAAGCTTGCGGGTGAGTCTTCTTCCTCGCCGCTGCTGTTACTCCTGGGCTGAAACGGGGCGAGCTCCGTTGGGTAACTGTTGTGCCTTTTCCAGCGGTTGGGGCGGGGGGAGACAGTGAGGCTAGGGTGGGATGGGCGCAGAGGGGGTGAGCTAGGTATCGATAGGGCTTCTTTGAGGTTAGAGATTTCTTTGACCCGAGGCAGGCTCCTTGAACCTCTTTTGAGGGACAGCCCCGGACGTGGACAGCCTCTGTGGACGTGTCTCTGAGCGTGTGCAGAGTGCTCTCACCCCGGTGCCGTTAGCCAAGAGATGGGCGGGGGCAGCGCAGTGAGTGTCTTGTGTTTGCACTCCGGAATCGTTCCTTGTTAGATGCCTGCTTGGTGCTGCGGGCTGGGTTGGCACACGTCGGGGCAAAGCTGCGCCTGAAGTTATGGGAAGGAGGCGGTTGATGATGGGCACCTGGCAGCGAGGGCGCGGGCGGATGCTTGTCCGTCCGACCTACGCCTGGGTAGCCTCCCTCCCAAGCTGACAGCTTTTAAGGAAGGGTGAGGCAGGAGAGCTTGTCTCTCAGGCGCAGCAGATCCTGGCAGCGTTATTGAACCTTTGAAATGCCTAGCAAATGGCAATTCCGTGGCCCTGCCTGGCAAGGAAGAGCTGGGTTCCGGGTCAGGCTGGATGTCCTCTGGGGTTCCCTCCCCAACTTTGCTCCTTCCAGAGATATTTTCCCTCCCTCTCCCCACTCTTGCAATGATGATGGAATGGGGAAGGGGAAGGGGCAAGGACCCCCCTCTACCAGTGTCTCTGCAAATGGTTGTGTTAGATAACACTTGTGGGATATGGAGGAGGTGGCAGTTCTGAGCAGGATTCATGCCGTCTCCCCAAAGTGCATTTTGAAACAAAATGGAGCAGGGTGTGTGTGTGTGTGTGTGTGTGTGTGTGTGTGTGTGTGTGTGTGGTTTCAAATGAGAGGACTCCCTGCCTCTTTTCCTATAGTGATGAGGCAGATGAGTCTGCCCTGTCTCTGCTTGTCCTGCCAGTCTCCTCCTCCAAAGTTTGAGAGTCAGGGATGGCTTCATGATCTTGGCACAGACCCAGATGCAGAATGGCAAGGCAGGCCCTTGGATAAATAGCTCCTTGGGCAAGGAACACCTTTGGGGTGCCCTGCAGGTTGTGCTACTTTGGTATCCCTCCAAATTGTGTAAAATCTAGCAGCAGGGCCTTTTGTGACCCTGAGAAGCTTGAAGGCTGAGTATCATCCTTATATAGTCCTTCCTCCAACACACATTTTGTTTGCATCCTCTCTTAATGCATACACAAAAAAGCCTTTAAAAAACCTGGATATGCATATAATATGCTTAGCTGATCATCTCAAACTCTCTAAGGCAATTGCCCCCCAGCTCTGCCTAGCAGGGTAACAGGCCCCATCTGACAGGAAAAAAAAGCCCAGAACTATTTCCCTGCCATTTGCTGTTTTTCCCCAGTGCTCTCCTGTTTCAATTCTGGAGCCGTCTCAGCTGTATATTCTTCCATCTTCTGTTCCTTCCATTTTCCCCCTTCTGTTTCTCTTTTTTAGAGTGCAATCCTAACCTGGAGTTAGGCCGGCATAGTTAGGCTAGCAAAATTTGGCCAGCACAAAGGACACCGTAAAGTATGTTTGGACCACTCTCAGAGTCAGAGGGGGCAGCACACAGATGTGTACCATCCTCCCTGACTCCGAGAGTGGTCCAAATGCGCTTTACGGTGTCCCTTGTGTTGGCCAAACTTTGCTGGCCTAACTGTGCTAGCCTAACTCCAGTTTAGGATTGAGCTCTTAAACTGGTTCCACCCTTCTTGGCAGACTTGCCAATCTCCACCGGCAAGAGAATCAAAATTGCTCTCCAGGAGGCAATTGCAATCCTGGAGACTACAAAGCAATCCAGGAGACTAGAACATACATTCCTCCAAGAATTTCCTATATTACAACCTTTTAAGGAGGAAAGAACCCTTGCAGGAGTAGCTTCAATCAGTGTGAGCAGTCTTGCTTCTTAGAGGAAGATGAGGAAGATAGGAGTTTTGGGAGATGCAGGCTAGCCCTATTACCGCAGAAGACCCCAGACTGGTGAAAGAGGGACAGTGGGTTCAGTAGGGTTCATATTTTAAAAATTGGTTACTTGTGTTTAATAGGGTGCCCCAAGTTAAATCCAAACTGCATCTTCATTGGGGGGTGCAAGTATAAATAGGCTGTCTCAGAATGCCAGATGCAGGGTAGAGGCAGTAAGATGCACGTGTATTGTTGTCGTGGCTTTCCTGAGGCACCTGGTGGGCCACTGTGAGACACAGGAAGCTGGACTAGATGGGCCTTTGGCCTGATCCAACAGGGCTCTTCCTACGTTCCGAAGAACAGTTGGCTCAAGAGCATTCTTGAAGAATTCTGCACTGATAATTTTCTTTCATAGCTTGATTGGCATATTTGTGAAAATGCCTTCTGAAATGCAGTCTGGGGCTCCAAACCGAATGTGTGAAGCTGAACAATAGGCCTAATTGCAGAAAGATCCCGTTAATCTGCAGAAGTTCCTTTGGCCTGCTGAAGTGGTGGATTCTTCAGCCTCTGACCGAGGCTCAGCACTCAATGATCCAGTTTCTGTGAATGTAGGAGACAACAAGAAGTCAGTTTCTGACGAGAGCCTTAATGGAGCACCAACCCCTATGCATCAAAGCTAGCAAAGCTATCTCTGATTCTGCATGGTGGCCACAGATAATGCAGCCTGCATTTGTAGCTGCTTCCAAGGGATGAAAGTGAGGATATGGCTTTACCTCCGGCTGAAAGGAGAATTCATTTGTCAATCACTGTTTTGCTGAAAGAATTTTAGACAGCAGTGAGAAGCAGAAAAGGGGCCAGCGTATCTTTTCTGAGCACCAACAAGGTTTTTTTTTGGCTTGTGCTGCAAAAGGTTTCCAAGCAGTACCATTGCTAGTGATACTTGGGTGTGCTGGACCAGTGATTGGAAACACTTGAAACAGCCTGAAGAAGTCATCCAAGCATTTCACTGTGTACTGTAGATCAGGAGCTGTAAAGTGAATCCAGGTTTAGACTGAACAAGTGTCTTGATGCAGGAAGCCAGCAGCTTAGAACCATTCAGCCTTGGAATGGTGTGCTGCGACACCTCATGGCGATTACACCATTTCTGCCAGCTCACAACTTGGCGTTTCAGGGATCTTCAGGCAAGGTCCTTGCAAACAGCAATGGGCCATTTTCTGGGGCTTGTACAGCTGAAGTAATATGAGAGCTTGTGGTGCTTATCATTATGTGCTCTTTCTACACATGCATGCACATGCACCAGCTTTGGCCTCTGCACAACGCTGGTATACTCCTCTCTCCTCCAGCACCTTGTACAAACAAGTCACGTCAGGACGCAAGGACACCTGTCTCCCATTCTTCCCAATCCTAATGCCCCAAACAATTTGAGCGCTTCCGGTGTCACAGTTGCGTGCCTGGCAGATGGAATAGCAATAACAACAAAGATGGCAGCAAGGCAAGAAGGGGCTTCTGTAAATCCTTTTGCTCATGACTAATCTCTGTCTTGCAGGTGTTCTGCTCCAGGATGACGCTCTTTGATGGAGTCTTCCCCTTCTACCCCCAGTCGAGGAAGCCCTTTGTGTTTGATGTCGATTCCATCATTGTCATTATTGTCTTCCTGGTAATTGCATTCAGCTTCCTGCTTATTCTGCCTGGAATTCGTGGCAGAGCGGTAAGTACTGTTTTTGTCCTCACAGTGGCACACTACAAATATGTCTTAATAAAGCCCCAGTGGGCTATTTAAATTGGAAAAAAAAGTTGTTAAAAGGCTGTGATTTTGAGCAAAGGTTAGGCAGGGAGAGGGGAGCTTAATCCTTTCCCCACCACTGATTTTTCTGCTCAGAATTGCCCCTGTGTTGCTTCCTGTTCTCTAGGTTCTAGCTGTGTACCCATATCTGGGGGAGGGATAGCAACTGGTTGTGTGTGATTTTGAGGAGAAACTTGCTGGTAGGGAAACTATGAAAGATGCTTTCTCCTGTCTCTAACTTTCATCTCCCGAGGCTGATTCATCTGTGACTGAAGTAATTGTTGTTATTGTTGTTTGTTTATTAATTGCTTATTATTATTATTTTATTTTGAGGTTTTTGGTTTTTTAGAAAAATGAGAAGCGCGGGCAGTGGTGTTATGTATTTTTATGTATCATACAAGATGATCGTACATACAGAGCATACAAATAATGATTACATATGCATTTATATGCATTATACTAAAGGCAATAATAATGAAATTGAAGAAAACCATCACGGATAGCAGAAGGTTGTGAGCACTGGCCTGTAAACATCAACCCATTTGGACGTGGTGGCGCAGCGGGTTAAACCGCTGCTGCTGGGCTTTCCGACCGGAAGGTTGGGAGTTCAAGACTGTGCGACGAAGTGAGCTCCCGTTGCTTGTCTCAGCTCCTGCCAACCTAGCAGTTCGAAAGCACCTAAATGCAAGGAGATAAATAAGGACCACTTTGGTGGGAAGGTAACGGCATTCCATGTGCTACGGCGTATAGTCATGCCGGCCACATGACCACGGAAGTTTGTCCTTGGACAAAACGCCAGCTCTACAGGCTTTGAAACAGAGATGAGCACCGCCCCCTACAGTCGGTCATGACTAGACCATTCGGTTGTGGGGAAACCTTTACTTTTTGGTGTAGTAACAATAGCCTGACCACCAGAGGGAGACAGTCCCTTTGTTATGCTGTGCTTTCATGATTAGGCAACAAGTCATTAAGTGCACCTGCTTAGGGCCAAACCATCAGTGACACAGGAGATCTTTACCTGGCAATCTCAACACTTCACCTTCAAGCAAATGTGTGGGTTGAGCTTGCAATTTGATAAGAGCAGCAGCAGCAGCAGCAGCACTAGAAGAGGGGGAACATTGAACCTTCTTTCCCTGTACCGTTTTCTGGATCTGAATTGGTTCCTCCATCTCCTTTCTTGAAGTGGCTACAAGCCTGGCTTTGTTAATGGAATTCAGAATAGTTGCTTGCCTGAATATATGGCTTCAGCTGTGTTACCTGCACTCCTCCTACTCAAGGTGGAGGAACCCTGAGAGAAATGCTGGATTCTTTCACTAGCGGTGACTGTCTCTTCTCTTTGGTTCACAGCGGCTGTACTGGCTCCTCCGGGTCATCCTAAGCCTGTTCATCGGAGCTGTAATTGTTGGTAAGTGACCAGTTCTCCATTTCTGCCTGCCTTTGCCCTTGTTTCCAGATCAGGAGCGTCACATGACCTCTTTCCTACTGCAAGCTGGACAAGCCTGCAATGGCTCTGGCAACTGCACCTTCAAGATGGATATGTGGCTGTGCCTAATAGTGTAGCTACAGGGGATGGCATGGTAAATATTGTCGGTGCTGTACCACGCCATGAAACCAGCCCCTCCCACTCATTGTCAGAGACATTCTGGGCGGTGACGGCAGCGTGTCTACAAGACGTACCGCGCCTCTCCTGTAGCTGTACTACTGGCTGTGCTACCTGGCTCACGCTGGCCATGATCCAGCTTGGAGCTGCAACCATGAAGCCACACCACTGCAGTCAGATCTGGGGAACCTAAACTGGGTCAGCCCAAGACTCCCTGGCGACAGAGTTGGTGTGCCAAGTGGTACTTCTTACCTGAATGGAATGGAGCAAAAGTGTGGGGGAGAGAAGGGTTTCGACACTCTAATCCACCACTCCCCTCTCTGGATTTTCTCTTCATCTCCATTCCCCTCTTCCTTTTTGAATCCAGGGAATTTGGAGGGGGGCTGGAGGTGGGTGGGTAGGCAGGCAGGCCTCCCTGCCATTCTGTTGCCTGAGCTTACTTGCTCAGTAGGCCTCATGAGGACCGGCCTTGATTATGAGCCATTCCTGCAACACACAAATTGCAGATCCAGAACCCCTTAGGAGCTAGGGCTATATCTTTCAGTGGTATCCACCAAATTAGAAGGCCTGCTTCCTCCATAGCTGTACAAATTAGTGATGAGTAACTAGTGCAGGAGCATATAATTGGCACAATATGTACAAAATTTCTTGCTTTGGTACTGGATTGAAAGACTTTGCTATGTAGACTGAGTCTAGAATTATAGTTGTTGGAAGCTGTACATGTGATGCAATTCTGGGAAATTCATTCACTTTGTTGCATTGACACTGAAGTGACCACCTCCAGAGGGAGGACTTGCAAGCTTGCCCCTACCCAGTTCTCACTGAGTTTCCATCTGTTCCAGCTGTTCAATTCACCTCCGACTGGGAGAGCGGTCAGGTGACAGCCAACACACCCTACAAGTCCTTCAGCTCTGCTCAGGTGCGTGCAGAAATCGGACTGCACATTGGCTTGTCGGGGATCAATGTCACACTAGTTGGTAAGTCTGCGGCACTGAAGTGTGATGGGTGAGGTGGGGTCCAGCAGCAGCAAAGCTCAGCCTGGGTGCTCTATCTTTCTGCCTCCTGGCTTGTTATGTGGCTGTACTGCTTCCTCAAAGCAGTTCACAAGGGTGCTAATAAGAATTATAGACAGGAGAAAAATTCCTCTTGCAATAGCTTAGTTGTACCTGATCAAATGATTGCAGCACCCTTTTCAATGTCTTTGCAGATTTCCAAAGCTACAAGGTTCAAGACAAAATAGGATCTGGTGGTTTCTTTCCGCAGTGCCCTAATACAAGCTCCCTCCTCCAATCACATGGTGCAGTTATGGACCATTCTTGCGGGGAGGGGCAGCAAACTTGACAATGTACAAACATGTTCCCGGTACAAACTTTGCTGTACAAGCAAGTGTAGCTGGCACAAGGAACACCGTATAGTATGTCTGGACCACTCTCAGAGTCAGAGAGGCCAGCACACAGATGCAGGCCATCCTCCCTGACTTGGAGAGTGGTCCAAATGCACTTTATGGTGGCCCTTGTGCCAGCCAAACTTTACTGGCCTAATTGTGCCAGCCTAACTCCAGGTTAGGACTGTGCTCTGCCTCTTAGAAGGTGCCTCTTTGCCTGGTTACCAAATAGCTTCTGGGTTTGCAAGGGTTTTGTAGTCTTTAAAATGGTGTGAAATTTATACCTAGCAAGGCATGCTAGGGAAAAATGCCCAACGATAATGTCCTTGTTCAGGTTTAGTTAACTGGTTGGTTATCCTTTCTCCTTCAACTTTCCTTGGATTCTTCTCTGCCTGCTCCTCTTCCTAAATGCTGCTCCCCTTCCAAGAATAACTAGGTGGTCTTTTCCCCCCAGGAAAGCCAGTGGATCAGCTGAATGAAACCATCAACTACAACGAACACTTTCCCTGGTGGTTTGGGACAGACTACGACCAGGAGTTCAACGAGGCCTTGGAGAGGGGGCTACCCAACCCCATCCTCTACGTGGCAGAGAAGTTTAGTGTATCCAGCCCCTGCGACTTGCATGCGCAGTACAGGATAGCAGGGCACTATGCATCTGCTACCTTGTGGTGAGTGGGTGCTTTGTTTTCCCAAGCATGGGGCCAAATAGATACTAGGATGGCAAGGGGGTGCTTCAGAGGGATTCACATGGACCCCTACTTAGGGGAGAGTCATTCTGCATGGTTTTTTCCTTGCAAGAGAAATGGCGTGTACACATGCATGTGTTTTTGAAGCTCCTCATTTCTGTGTGTACTGTATGTGTGTGTTTGGCCTGGATTTTGGAAGGTCTGGATTTTGAAACCCCATCCTTTTTAAAGTTTCTTTCATTAAAAGAAAAAGAATCATATTGGTCGCACAAGCAGTTTCTTCATGTAAACTGTATTACCTGAAGTGATGTATTTAAGTCCCTAACCCCAAGTCTCTAGTCAAGTCCCTCAAGTCTTGAGTCCAGTCCTTACTCATATTCTCAAGGCGAGTCTCGAATTTCAAGTCAGGACTCGAGTCTCTGAGCCAAATTTAAAGAAAAAACGGAGGTGGTGGTGGAGTGTGTGTGAGAGTTGTATACACCCCCACTTCTGGGTGCCTGCTCCCTGCTGATTGGTGGTAATTAAACACAGCCTGGACCTACCGGCTGCAGCACAATCACCCAGGCAAGGTGGGAAGTGCGTTCCTGCCCATCTTGTCTGGTGCTAACTACCAAATCTCCCTGGAGGTCCTTCAGCGCAATTCAGAAGTGCTGGAGAAAAAAACACACACCACACAGAGAATCAACCCAGACACAGAAATTCCTTCAAATCCTGAGCTGAGTCCCGAGTCACTGCCTCTCGGTCCCAAGTCGAGTCAGAGTCGGTGACTGACTATACCTGAGTCTGACTTGGGAGCGAGTCGTGGGACTCGAGTGTGCATCACTGAGTATTCGTACATCCTACAAGTAGTTTCTGCAGCTACCTCTTGGCGCATGCCAACATCAGGGCCCCTTCTCCCCCCCCCCCAATGCCGTGTTATCTCAATGTTATCAAGTTTGGCTGCCTCGATGAACAAGATGCCTGTGTGACCTGGAAGACTGCAGCCTGGGGCAAGGGCAGTGCTGGGGCCCAGATGCAGCAGCTGTGTGGACTGGTGATGCTAATCGGTGGTGCTTCTTTTCTCCTGCAGGGTTGCCTTTTGTGCATGGCTGGTCTCCAATGTGCTTTTCTCCATGCCAGTCCCTGCTTATGGTGGCTACATGCTCCTAGTGACAGGGGCCTTCATGATCTTTGGACTGCTCTCCTTCTTCACGGGGAGACATGATTCACTGTGTCGCATCCACTTTGGCACTGCCACCTTGCACTATGACTTCGGAGCATCATTCTGGCTCACGCTGGCCACAGGTGAGAACCTCAAAGTGCTATTGTGGGGATAGGTGGGAATTGAGAGAACTGGTATGACGTGGCAGCTGAGAAGATGAGTTACAAAACAGGAAATGCCCAGTTTTAGGGCACAATCCTAACCTGGAGTTAGGCCGGCCCAGTTAGGCCAGCAAAGTTTGGCTGGCACAAGGGTCACCATAAAGCATGTTTGGACCACTCTCAGAGACAGGGAGGATAGTGCACATCTGTGTGCTGGCCTCTCTGACTCCAAGAGCGGTCCAAACATACTTTATGATGTCCCTTGTGCCAGCCAAACTTTGCTGGCCTAACTGTGCCAGCCTAACTCCAGGCTAGGATTGCGCTCTTAATCTTGTTGCGGTGAGCTTTTGGGTGGCCGTAGTGCCCCCCATCTATAATATGGGGAATAATGCTTGCTTGCTTTACATTTGGCATCTGCAAACTATGATCCACAAGCCACATTGGGCTCATTAACGTATTTTGATTGGCCCTATGAGCCTAGTGACATAAGTACAGTCAGTCCTCATTATCCATTGGGGTTAGGTTCTTGGAAATCCTTGCAGATAGATAAATCCTTGCAAATTACAAGCCATTGATCCTATGGGCTCAATGGGGTTATGTGCAAGGGGCACCTTTTCTGCCATCACAACAATCCAGCAGAGACCCTCAGGAAGTGCCAAAAGATCTCTGAATGCTGCAGAGACCTTCCAGAGGCTGCAGGCATCTTCAGAATGACACCTGTGACCAGCATGGACGGGCCCCTTAAACATGGCCTGTGGGTGCTTCTGCCAGCCATTTTAAAGGGGTCAGCGTTGGTCGCAGGCACCATTCTGAAGATTCCTGCAGCATTTGGAAGGTCTCTGCAAAGTGGATAACGAGGACAGAGGCACAGCTAACAAGTAGCAATTCTTGTTGCTTATCCTTGCAGATAAGCAACTTAGCAAATAAAAAAGGACTGACAGTACATGCACTCACCCCCCCCCCGCCCCCCAAAGGGAGGCAATGATAAACGGGAAAGCAAAAGGAAAGTGATTACCCAATCTAATGATTAATCACAAGTGTTTCCAGATGGAGCAGGGGGGAAAAAGTTGTTGCCTTGGCTCTCTTGTGCCGTCTCCCTGCTGTAAATGCGTGAAAGGAATTGCTGAGATGCCTTGTGAACATGCTCTCTGTTTGCCTGTTGCCTATGAACGGAGTTCCAAACAGCCGGCTTGTGTGTATCTTTCAGGGCTGCTCTGCTTCCTGATCGGGGCTCTGATCATCCTATTGCACTGGGTCCGCCCTGCCCTCCTGAATGCCTTCTTTGACCTGTGCGAGGATGAAGAGGAAGACAAGGCGCTGCTGGGCGAAGTGTACATCAACCCCTACATCCCCCAAATCAAGACCATTTCTTCCCCACCCAATTTCAGACTGACAGTCAAGAATACCTAGAGCAGAACATCTCCCACAGAACTGTTGCCTGCTTTTTTTTTCCTGCAGGGTTATTGACTGCAAGCTGTCTTAGCCAAGTGGGGTGGGTGCAGGTACGATGCTGTCCCACACACTGGCCCTGGAAAGGGTTCCATGAACTTGGCTTTCCTTGCCATCATACCCTTCAACGGTTGCGCCAGTCAGGAGAAACAATCGGAAAGCATTTCCTCCTGTTCATAGCAGTGCTGCAAGCAATAGGAAGGGAATGGCAATGGTACAGACAGGGGGCAGTCGGAAAGCCTGCAAAGGAAAGGCTACCTTAGTTCAGTACTAGCAAGAGTTGATGTTTGACGAAAGCAGCATTTTCTGTCTGAAGATGGTTCTGCAGACTTAGCCAGTTTAGAGTGTTGTGAGCCCCAGAGATGGAGTGAGAACATTCGGGACATTTATGGAAATCCACTTGATTGCTTGAGATAAAGTCACTCCTGGCCCAGGGGAACCAATGTACAGTGCTCCATTCTTTGTCAATGTCAATCGACTGTGCCTTCTGGAAAATCCTTGGTGTGGGCCCACTCTGGAACTCCAGAGGCAATCCCAAGCTTCTGTCAGCTCCTCCAGTACTGTGTGGTATGGGGGCACTTTCAAGACATGCAACTCTGACTTGCACCAGGGTTCAAGAGCTGAGCTTTCCAAACAAATCACCAGGTCTCACTTTTGGGGGGGGGGGGGAACTCCCTGTTGCAAAGCGTTGTGCTGCATGGATTTTATTCCTTGCCGCAGCACCTAGTAGAAAGTATGGCCAGCTACCTGTTACATCCCATTTGCTCTCCATGGAGCCCTGATGCAGGGGGTGCATCTGCATCAGTAACACTGGAAGGTTCCTACCTGTGGAATATGAGTGTTCAGAGGGGCATATAGTGGCTAAGGAACTGAGTTGCAAAGCAGGACGTCCTGTTTTGAATCTTGGCTCTGCCACAAACTCGTCAGGTGGCCTTAGGTGAGCCATTTCCTGTCGGCCTCAGTCTTCCCCATCTGCAATATGGGCATAATAATACTCAGCTTACCTTCCAAGGTCGTTGCAAAGGGTACAACAAAATAGTACAGTACATGTGCACTTTGTATACAGAAAATGCTATGCAAATGTTTAGTGTTGTGTTCACTTGCACTCACGCTCTTTAGATCTCAGTTAGCATCAAGCCCAGTTAATCATAGCCTTGAGAAAAGATAGGAGACCATTTGCTTAGGTTGCATCAACCTCAGCTGGGATTTGCACTGCTAGTAGTTGCAGACTTCAGCAGCAAGTAGAAAATACTGAGATTGTGGATTTGGAGAGCGTAACCCTTTGTTTGGGATCATTGGCAAAGTGTGCCTGAATGGACATACAGGAGGCATTAAATGTTGTTTGCACTGGTGGACACAATCCACAAAGCAGAATGTCCGAACTGGCAGGGTGAGCTGGGTGTGTTGCCGCCCTGCGCTCAGTTCTCCTTTAGTGGAGAATTCCTTTGTTATGGCATTTCAGAACCAATGAGCTAGAAAATGCCCTGTTGGATCTTGTTGATGTTTTGTATTTAAATGTATTGATCTGATTTGTTAATAAAGTACTAAAACTTAAGCCAGTCTGGTTTCCATTGTCATGTCCTGGGTATCGCAAAAGGCCCTTGACATGACTCACTCTTGTATAGCAGAACAGCACAACACCACTGCCTTTCCCTGATCTGATACACTGATTTGATTGGAAAGCCAAGGCCGGCCCATCTGTTAGGCTGTATGAGATAATTGCCTCAGGCAGCGAATTGGTGGGGATGTCTGCTGCTTACATCTGCCTATCTCTTCCCACTCCTTAGTTTCAAAAAGGAAGCAGAGACAAGGAAATGTGGAGGAGCACTTTAGTCAATCCTTTTCTTCCACCCTTCCTCTTTTGCGCCATTTCCTGCTTCCTTTTTGAATCCAGGGCTTTACTGCACATTACACAATTCATGACACAGTGTAAATCTTAAACAGCTGGAGCCTATATAAATGTACATTTGGGAGGGTTTATGAGCTGTTGAAATGTGCCCATCACATGAAAAACATTTTGAATCTGTTATTTGTGGTAGTGGAAAAGAATGTGAGGGCACAATCCTGACCTAGAGTTAGGAGTCTTGCAGGAGTCTTGCAAATGCACCATAAAGCACATTTGCACCACTCAGAGTCAGGGAGGATGGCACACAGTGGAGTCTCTACAGGGAGGGCAGAGCTCTAAGTTTTGCAAGGAGCCTTACCTTGCAGTGGAAATCACTCCTTTCCTGCACCGTTTTAGCCAATCCTCACAGGGAAAAGCAACATCTTGGCGTTGCTTACTGGCTACAGCAGCAAGGGAGAGGAGGGATTTACATGACAGGGTAAGGCTCCTTGCAAAACTTAGAGCTCTGTCCTCCCTGTAGAGACGCCACTGATGGCATATGTCCATATGCTGGCATCCCTGACTCTGAGAGTGGTGCAAACGTGCTTTACAGTGCATTTGTGACACTCCAGGTTAGGACTGCACCCTAAGTATGTTATATATTTCTAGTTGGCCCTTGTTTCATCACACATGGTGTGTGATGATGACACACCATCATCATCACCTAAACAGCCAATAATTGGGGACGGAAGGCAGCTTATATTAGATGCTTCAGTGGGTTTAAAACAAGACATGCCTCCCTTTTGTCAAAAGATAGCGGGGGGAGGGAATCCAGACTGGATCCATGGGGGTAATGTTTTCCTCCGTGCCATTTTCCCAACAACTGCTCCATGGGTGGGGGAGGTTAGCAGAAAAATGTCACAGGAGATATTGCTGGTAGCATGCTGCTGGCCCCCTATGTCACCCCCTGCCCCCAGGGCACTGAGGGTCTAAGGGTTGGTCTGGCCAAGTAGCCCCTCTAATGGGCAAGGCACCCCGACAGGTTGAGAGGGTTAACACCTTTCTGCACATGTCACAGTTCTGATGAAGGTCAAGTCTGTACTGCAACTGTTTGACCCCCAAAAAAGCAGCATTTCCTTTTTAAAGCCCAACTCTTAATAAAGGGCTTAACAAAATCCTTCAGTCTAGATAAAGGGTTGAACAAAGCTCTTCAGTCTAGAAAAAAGGCACCTGAGGGGGGGACATGACTGAGTAGAGACATAAAATTATGCACAGAAGGGATAGGGTCAACAGAGGGATGTTCTTTTCCCTCTCTAACAGCACCAGAACCAGGGGACATCTACTAAAATTGAGTGTTGGGAGAGTTGGAACAGATAAAAGGAATTACTATTTTACCCAGCAAGTAATTAATCTGTGGAACACCTTGCCATTGGAGGTGGTGATGGCATCTGGCCTGGGTGCCTTTAAAAGGGGATTGGACAGATTTCTGGAGGAAAAGTCCATCGTGGGCTATAGGCCATGATGGGTGGTGCTGCCTCCTTACATTAAAAGTAGGCTACTTCAGAATACCAGATGTAAAGGAGTAGCAACAGGGTGCAGGCATCTTGTTGTCTCATGTGCTCCCTGAGGCATCTGGTGGGCCACTGTGTGATACAGGAAGCTAGACTAGATGGGCCTATGGGCTGATCCAGCCTGACTCTTCTTATGTTCTTAAAACATGTTACCTGGCCCCCAAGTAGACTGGCTCAATAAGGCATCACCTTATCTATCATGTCCCTTTGCAGGGGCTTCCTGTCTCCTCCCCACTTATTTTGCTTTGCTCAATGTCACTCAAAGGAAAGATGATTCTCATATGTGCAAAGAGAAACATTTATTGATAATCTTCCACCATCCGCTGGAAACCGGCTGAATTTTCTATGCAGAAAATATTTAGCTCGTCATCAATTCGATCAACATTAGGATTATACTAATATACAAATGTGATTGTTTAAACCACCATTCTGGCATTCTTGATGCTTTTCATTGGATAGGTCTTCAGGAGTTTCCCTTTTTCTAAAAGTCCATGACCTTTTCCGCACATCACTCCTTTTAAGTGTACTTTGCTAGCACCTTCATTAATGAAGGTGTTTCCTGCAATAAAACACACAGATTAGTTAACTTGTAAGACAAAGGGATGGTATTGATGAAATGTGGTATTGCTTGATGTAGGTCTTGCTTCGGCTATGGCAGTGGTCTTCAACCGTTTTCATGCCATGACCCCAATAAATTAAATATTTCTTAAGTATGTGACCAGGGACCCACTATCAATCCTGCCCCTTCCTGGGACCCTTTCCCCCCACCTTTTTCGCTGCCCACTTCTTGCCCCCCAAATGCCTCCCCAGTGCTGTTCACTGTAATCAAATGTTCTGAGAGAGAGCAGAAAAAGCTATCATGAAGTCTGGCACTAATGAAAGCTATTTGAGGACAATTGCAAAAAGAACCTGAGCAGGTTTGGGACACCATCTCCTGGTACCTGAAGGGGTACACCAGATGCCTCCTCCTTTATCTGGTGGTGCCCTAGTCCAGTGGTCTTCAACCTTTTTCATTCCCATAAGATGTCATGACCCCAAAACAGAAGCTTCGTGACCCCATTGGGGTCCTGAACCCAAGGCTGAAGAACAACTTACCTATTGAATGACTCTCCATGCACAGATTAAAAAATAATTTTTTTTACAAAGCAGGTGGTGAGAAGGAGGTTATTAACCACTCTTCAGTCCTCAAGTGGTTGTTTCAACTCATGCTACAGTTAGGGTTGGTTTTCTATATTCCTCCCTGTGCCTGGCTGGAACAGGAATTGCTCTGCTACGGTGGAAGTTATATGGTAGAGATGAACTCACTACTCATCTCCTCCACACTTGCTGTTCCTGTCCCATTTCTCCTCCTCTTTTTCTAATTCAGGGTACAAGAAGAGGAGCACACAATGGCAATGGATCTGCTATCTAGGGAGATGGAATGGCTGGTGGGCTGGGAAGTTGAGATGCCTGCAAGACAAGTGCAAAGTGGAACCAAGGTGCACAGACCATGTGACCCAGAGGAAAGACATATGGAACGCACAGCCAACCAACCAAGCCTGTGGAAGGCTGCTGTGCATCCTGTGCTCGTCATCTTCAAAATAGTTTGGGGGATCTCACCTGCTCCTTAAGGTCCTGCTTCCCTCGGTTCTCCTCTAATAACATCTCTTGAAGGAGGATTTTAAGAAGTTCTCTCATCAACAGGTCCTTCGTGTCCTCCAAGACACCCGCGAGCACTGGACTGAAACCCTCGGGAATGTTGTTCACCTCTTCTCTTTCCGGGGATGAAGTTTGGACATGAGAAGAAACGGGTGAGCTCCTCTTCCCCATAAAAGGTCCTGCAAGGGCATTGCATGCATAGACACCGTAAGAAAGAGCTATACTGTTCTACAATTCTAGCTCAGCAAGCAGATGTCGGTAAAAGACAAGTCAGGATTTTCCTGGTGTCCTTCTGTCTTAGTTTGGATTTTAGCCTCTGCTATGGACTCATGAAGCAGCATTAGACTAGTCACATACTCCCAGCCTCAGTCTTCCCTCTCTGCAGTAAGGGAAGTAAGTTCTGGTCGCTGCACCTCAAAAAGGACATAGTGGAGCTGGAAAAGGTGCAGAAGAGAGCAACAAAAATGATTACGGGGCTGGGGCACCTCCCTTATGAAGAAAGACTGCAGTGTTTGGGGCTCTTCAGCCTAGAAAAAAGGCACCTGAGGGGGGACATGATTGAGACATACAACATTATGCATGGAAGGGATAGAGTTGATAGAAGGATGTTCTTTTCCCTCTCTCAAAACACCAGAACCAGGGGGCATCTGCTAAAACTGAAGGTTGGGAGAGTTAAAACAGATAAAAGGAAGTATGTTTTTACCCAGCGGGTAGTTAATCTGTGGAACACTTTGCCACAGGAGGTGGTGATGGCATCTGGTCTAGATGCCTTTAAGAGGGGATTGGACGGATTTCTGGAAGAAAAGTCCATCATGGGCTATAGGCAATGATGGACTGTGCAACCTCCTTACATTGGTGGTGGGCTACTTCAGAGTACCGGGTGCAAGGGAGTGGCAACGGGATCCAAGCATCTTGTTGTCTCATGTCTCCCTGGGGTACCTGGTAGGCCACTGTGAGATATAGGAAGCTGGACTAGATGGGCCTTTGGCCTGATCCAGTGGGGCTCTTCTTATGTTCTTATGTTACCTTATAGAGTCTTTTTAAGGGTAACGTCTGCATAATCCACAAGAAGCACCTTGCATGCTCAAAAAGTCCTGTACAAATGCTAAGTCGTTATTAAGTAAATGGACATACTGTACTATTTCTGAGGTTCACCTCATATTCTGCTGACTGAATAGTATTTTCCTCCCTTTTATCCACTCTGCTCATTGATTTCCATAACCACTGGGTTTGTGTGGGTTGCTGGAGATAATTGCCCACTGTCTACCGTTTGTGTGATGCTGTTGCTACACCTGTGATTGTGTATTGTAGTTTGCATGCCTTTGGAAATCTACATTTAGGATTGCTTACATGCCTTGCAAAAAACCGCAACCCCTTTGTGGCAATCTTAAGTACCCATCTGATGGTTGTACAAATCAGCCCCTCTGTCCTTCAACTGTCTCCTCCAAACACACAGCCAGAGGTGTTATGTGGTCTCCTGTTAGCTTGAAGCTGATGATTGAAATACTGGACTAAATAATACAATTCATAACAACAGACGCCAAGAACTGGTTTTGTGCAGGAGTCATTGCTGTATTAAAATGACAATTGTATACACAATACCAACAAAATGAAATACTAGGGCATTTCAGCAAAAAAAGAAAAGAAAAAGAAAAAAAAAAGAATAATTAAGGTAGGGTTCAGTGTTAGAATCTGCCCACAAAGAAACTATTCTGCTATTTACAGGACCATGAATGCATTTAAAGGGCTATATTTTGTTGTGGAATATAACTGGGTGTTCCTGTCCAAGATTCTATTACTCCAGTTCACCAGAGATATGTTTGGTTGTGAAACAGAATTGAATAGAATCAATCTGAAGTTGGATCAGTCCTGTTCCTGTTCAATCATTGCCATGTCCTTGGTCATTTCAAGTGCAACGTCCAGCAGGAATCATCGAAACATTTGCCCATCCACATCTCCCACTGCACTCACAATAGCAATGGATCAGCTATCTAGGAATAGATTGGATAGGATGGGTGTTTCTCATCTAATGTTCTGCAACCAATAGTTATGTGCTCTCTTGCTTCCAATCTGGGATATTTGGGATATATGTGGATGACCCCAGCATGGTTCAAAAAAATCACCCACATTGTACCGACAAGAGTTCATGCACATTCCAGAAAACCCATATATATTCTACCAGTCTGATCCATTTTAGACTATAATGCAAGATAGTCATATACATAATACATTGGCAATGTTTAGCATACAATCCCCTGAAAATCATTACTCATTGTTTGTGGGTAGATAAATAGCCTTGTTGATGAAGTACTAGTAAGACAAAAATGTGTAGTACTAACTTGAAAAATTCAATACACCATGGTTATTTCTTCACTAACCCTAGTAGATTTCAAGACTCAAATAAGTACTAAAATTTATAAAGTGCATTTAAAAAAAGGTCTGACTGTAGAAGGATTTCCAATTCTTCATGAATGAGATGGTCATCCACATAGGGAGACTGGGATATCGCCATGCCAAGATGCAGTTTCAATCTGAGCATCCCCGGACATAAAATTGGTGCTCATATCAGTACATTTGCTCATTATGGACAAAGAGGTTTTGGAACTGTCCACACCACTGGTGCTGAAGATGTTAATCCTAACAATATGTGAACCATTTAAGACAGTATTTTTTAAATCAATTTGCCTGTCCTTTAGTGAGCTGATATGACATTTGATGGAGCCACTAACACAAATGCTATGGTTATTAAAGCAATCAGCCAAGGTTGAAAAGGACCTGCAATTCTTAGCTGGTCCAAGATTATTCTCCTCTCATCCCTTCCTCACCAATTCATGGTCATCTAAGCTATCGGGTGGATGGGTTCAAAGTCCCCCTCACTACTGCTGTGTATGTAATGCAACTTGGAGCAGATTAAGAAACAGTTGTGCAGATGGCTCTAATAAGCAAGTCAAGTTACAGACTGCCAAGGAACTCAAAACCAAACGAAAAGGGGCACCCTCCATCTCCACCCTATTGCAGGATTTTAGCAAGGAGCAGAACCACCAGTAGGGAGAACAAGAGCTTGATCGGAAGGAACGTGATGTGCCCAAATTTTTTTTTAATGTTGGGCTCATTGGGCACATCAGAGAGTTGGAGCGTAGAGCAGTTGCAATATCTCCCACCTGTTCAGCCTTATTGGGATGATTGCAAAATAGTCTTTGATTTGTCTTTCCTTCCTTCCTTTTCCCAACGTCCACAAATCCCTAGACGGGCTTTCTTGGAAAGCCAAAGAAAAGACTCCCCGCATTTCAATCAATGCCCCCCCCCCTTGAACCAGAGACAAAGTTCGTAGGGGTCAGCTAAGGAGCTTAAGAGTAGCCTCTAACCCCTTCCCCAAACTTTTTCCTCCAGGGACACCCCCCCCCCAACTTGCGCTCCAGAGTTCGACTACTTGCCATTGCTTACGGGACGTGCCCCCCCCCCCCCGACCGTCCCCTCCTCCAAAGCACCAGGAAGATACGGGGGCAGAGCTCAGTACCTGTAGCCCAGAGGTTTTCCCTGAGCCGGATGGGTCCGTTCCTCTTGTCGCCAAAGGCGGGGGAGACAGAGATGGTGGAGAAGAGGAGCAGATAAGCCAAGACCCCCACCAGGAGGACCCTGCTGGCGATCCCTCGTGCAGCCATGGCTCCGCGCTACGCTGGCAGTCTCCTCGACGGACCGACGGGCAAGCGAGTGCAGCGACGACAGAGGAGTCCCTTTCCCTTCCCTGTTTTGCCTGTTCTCGCCACTAGGTGGCTCCGCTCCCCCTCTCGGAGAACCTTGTCCGCGCTACAGTCTCTTGCAGCCGTCTAGTGCTCCTGGGTTTAAATAGCCCCGCTGATGGGGTGGAGATTGACACGGGCATCGCCCAAGCGACGCGAGTCCAGCGGACAGATTCGTGCGCCAGCAGGCTCAGCCTGGATCGCCTTGCCGCTTCACGAACGGGGCTATGCTGCTAGAAAGGACGCTAATGGTGGTGGGAGAGAGACCGTGGGGGGACGGGGGACTTAGAGGCTGGCAAGCCAGAGTCCAAGGCAGTCTCTTGTGCCATGGCCAAGGAATGTGGGAAGGTGGAGACTCACTAGTAAGACCATGGCAAAGTTTAGAAACAGCATCCTTCACTAAGATGATTTGCAGCCCTGTGGTAGGGCTGTGGCCTACAATGCATTTCAAAGGACATTCTTGGCCATGCATTTTAGCATGCCCCTTCAGTGCGCAATGCAACCATCCCACCCCCTTTCAGAGGCTGATTCAAATCTGGGAAACAAGCAAGCCAAACACCCACTCCGTCTTGAGGGTTTGCAAACTTTAGGCCACTGGGGCACCTACACCCTCCCCTTCCCCACTCTCGAGCATGCCACATAGCAGCCCAGTTAACACTTGTATAGGATTTGGAGTAAAGTAAGATTTTAAGGTAGATGATATAGGCGACATAGTGTCAGCAGATGCAGCCACAGTATTAGTTCTAATTGGAAAAGTAGTCTATTCTAATTTCTGGAAAATATCTTAAAACACCAAAATGCTATGTTTTGTGATTTTATTCAGATATTTTAATTGCCAAAAGGCTATGTTTAAACCACTAAAAAAAGTGGTTTTCAACAACAACAACAACAACAACAACAACAACAAACCCCACCCCTAATAATGAGTCAAAATGTCAAATATTTTGCCACGGTCTGGATAAACTCTTGTGGCAGGCATGTTTTGGCCCCTGGGCCGTAGTTTGGAGACCCTGCTGTAGCACAAGGTATGTAGATGTCGGGCAGGGGGGCAGGCAGACCTGTTTGCCTCATTGCTGCCCCCTCCCTTCACTAGAAGCTGCCAGCTTGGAGGACATGGTGTCCAGGGGCACTTTAGTCCTGGGTCTGCCCCCTTGCTGCCTGGTATGCTTTTAATCATCAATCATCTTCCCAAAACATGGGCCTGTGCCCCATGTCCTATGCTTGTCCAGGCAACAGGTGCCATCCAAGGCTTTGGGACTTGCCATCAACCTATGCATCGGACTCTATGCAGCCCTTTGGCTCCTCCCCAATTCCACCCTTCCCACAGCATCAGGCAAGAGCCTGCCTTGGTTTCTAAAAAGCAGAGGGTCTGGGGTTCAGCCCCTTGGAAGGCACAAGGCATCCTTGTGGAAAACCTCTTTGCTGTTTAGGAAAATGAGATCCTCAGGCCTGAAAGACCTGCTGCGGAAACTCCCAATGCTGGAAGAAAAGCATGAGTATCTTGATACAGGCTTCCTTTGTGGCACAGGTTGAAGATGGAAGCAGGGTCGCAAGAGAGCTACTGTATGTTGCATTTCCCAACATTTCTATTTGCTACTGGGACCACTTTCATTTTGACTGCCGCGGTGGTGCTTGGAAGGAGGGGCTACGCCCAGGGGCATAGCTCAAAAAGGGCAGGGGGTGCAATTGCACTGGGCAACAAGCTTTAGGGGGGCAACAAGCTGAGCTTGATACTAGTGGCCAAAATGGTGAAAACCTTGGTATGTATGAATAATATCATCATTTTATACTGTATATTATTGGAAAGGTAATTTAATGCAGAATGCAATGAAACAAACCAGAGTTTAATAGCTTTACTCTATCAAATATTATGACGAAAAAAAACCAGAAAATGAAAATACAACTGTGACGTCACTTCCTATTGTGATGTCACTCCCGGGGCAACATTTTGCCCTCTGGACTAGGCTGCACTTTCATTAGCTACATCCCTGGCTACGTCTTTTCCTCTGTGCCATTTTCCAGACTTAAGCTGCCTCACCCAAGCAGGGCTGATCCTATAACTTCCAGCACCTGAGATGGAGGGCCAAATATTGTCCTTCCTTATCGCAACAACGCACTGTGCAGCCATCACCTCTGCAGCTCCCGAGGTCTTCATGCTCCATGCTCTTCATGCTCCCCTTCATGCCCCTGGATTTGAAAAGGGAGAGGAGAAGAGGAAGCCTCTGTCTAAATCTAAATAGCTGGCGCAGTTCCAAGTAGCCCCATAGGGATGGCTGGGGCATTACAAGGGGTAAGGGGAAAATTATCCCCTTATAATACTACTACTACTACTACTACTACTACTACTACTAATAATAATAATAATAATAATAATAATAATAATAATACTTGGATTTATATACCGCCTTTCTTAGGTCACCAGATTTCTCTAATGACTATAACTTACATGGGCAGACTTTATTCAGAAACCCGAAGGTTTTTACAATTTATACAGAAATGTTCTATCTTTCAAGAACTACACACATACAGATGGATCTTTCTGGATTTAGTCCTTCTTTCTGGCCACCCGTTTGTCTTCTTGCTGGCTGATAAACAGCTTCCCTGCTCCCACCAGAGAAGCGGCTGAACTTCGGCACAACTCCCCCTCACACAAGGCAGCCGAAGCTCAGCTGTTAATCAGCCGCAATTAACGAGGTCTGCCGCTTACAGAGACTTCTGGCTGTCCCGAACTGGCGACCTTCAGATCTTCAGCTCTTATCTTCAGGCAAACTGGAGGCATTAACCCTCTCGAGATAAATCTTCTTATCTCAAGGCGACCTCCAGCCTGCTCCTAACCTGCATTGGATAAAGTATGTACCAGTGCAGGATAGGATTGCGCTTAGTGAATTGTTTGAGCCTAGGTTGGTTCATCATTTGATTGACTGATTAAATCTGCATCCATTTGGATGAGAAAATATAGTGCCACGGGGTGGGATAGACGGACAGACAACATTTTATTGATAGATGTTGTTGTAGCAGGCACTTACGCATTTTTGAAGAGTGCCTCTTTTAAGACAGCTTTTCCCACTTGCAGTTTATCCAAGTGGGAAGTGGCAGTTTTACTTCCAGTAAAATAATAGAAGTTAAACATCTGCCACCCAATTAAACAGGAACATCTTTTTAATTGATTAACATGTTCTCAATTGATTAATCTGATCATTTATTGACCAGACCTTAGAACCCCAAGACATGTGCAGACATGGAAGGCTAGAAGTTTGGGTTCCGTAGCCTTAAGCAAACTGAGATGTCTGATGTGGCGCCTCGTGGCAAATGGAATAGCCCTAAGTAATTCACATGGCAATTCAAATTGCTGCATTGTGCAAAGTCCGAAGAAACAAAGACTGCATCTTTCCCACATTTTGCTCTGCCAGCAATGGATTGTCAGTTTTTAATGCTTATGGTCTGAGATCTGGGGGTGCGCAGAGTACAGACCAGTACTCAGCACCTACAGAGGATTTCCCAGTCAGCTTGTTTTGATTTGAGCAGAAAAGGCTGAAGTCCTAGAAGGGATTACAGTGAAGACGTGTAGAAACAGGAATTAACTGGTACCAATTACAGGGTGGCCAAAGGAAGCGAGAGCTTCGGGTTCCCAGGGGCAATTACTGGAGGCATCAAAGCATGTCTGATGGGATGCAGGATGCTTCCATAGGATTACCTGGGAAGAAAATAATAGACCCTCTTACACTAGGGAGGACTGAGAAATTGGTACCCCATATTCAGTGGCAAACATGGGGTGGATTTGCTTGAATGCTGCTTTAAGCAGACCCTAGAGGCTGATGTCAGGTTTGGGATGGAGGGGAGCTGCTCTTCCGAGCCAGGCAGTTAGGAGAGCAGTATATCCAGGCCAGCCTGTGCTTGCATGAGCAAAGAGACTGAACAGATAGGAGGGCATTCCTACAGGGGGACAAAAGGCTAAGTTTTGCAGGAGCTTCAGCTCCTGGGTAAAGCGGCTCGTCCCCCTCCCCTTCACAGCCATTCAAGGAACACCACTGGGCATTATTTATTTATTTACAAGATTTCTACCCCACCTTTTTCTCCAATAGGAGACTCGACAGCTTGCAAAATAGGAAAACAATATTAAAACAATATCTAAAGGCAAACATTAAAAACATCCTTCTGAGCTATTCCTCTGCTTTTGTTCGGCACTGGTATCTCAGGAGGCTGGCATTACAATTCCTCTGCACCAGGAACACACAGAGGTAGACGTTCAATCTGGGGCTTGTGGATAAAGGAAAGATTTTCAAGTCACCTGGTCCTGGAAGCAACGGCCCACAGTTCTTACCACCACATTATTCAGAAAGGTAAAGACCCATGCAGATGAGAGAGAACTGTGTGTGTGTGTGTGCGTGCGTGCGCATTTTAAGTACACCTTGTTTTATATGAACCATGTGCTGCCTTGATGGCCTTTAAATAGAGAAGCACGACAGCTTATACATGTTTTAAGCAATCAATATTGTGCTGTTCCGGCACTGTGGCCATTGCGTTATAATTCTGTCATCAGAGGAAAGGTCCTCTGCCAGACCCACCGGACTCTGGGTTAACCATCTCTGCCCAGATGCCTTGCCAGCAGCCCCTATATGTTGCATGTGTGCATCGACGGGCAGTGATGGGATTATGACAACTGGCAGGTCACTCTGTCCCTCCCCAGAGGCTGCTCCTTTCCTGCAGCATCTGCTCTGGGCTTCTCATTACAATTACAGAACGCATCAATTACAACAATGGAAAACGTGTCATGTTCCCCTGGCGATGTTGGTGGGTAGCGCCTTACTTCACAGCATGCAGAACATCAACATTTGCATGCAGTGGGACAAGGTGTTGATTAGCAACATTTGCTTCTTGAAACACAGCAAGAACTTTGGGTGGTGATGCCACATCTTACAGCACCTGCAAGGCCTGATGCGGGGGAGGGGAGAG
>JAJKFI010000020.1:4402973-4477977 GCA_029204185.1 Lerista edwardsae
GAGAGGTGTCATTTTCCTAATTGAAAGAATAAATGAACTGACACAAAATGTTTGCACCAGGGCTTTCAGCTCAGTAAAGAACCCAAATGGCCAACACAGAAGGAACAGCAGCAAAATATTAACGAAATTAAAATTAGTCAATACCATAAACTGAAAGAAAACACCAGATAAACACAAAAATTGGTAATAGTTGGGATACCAAAAATCTCTCATAAAATCAATCAGGATTAAGAACGAAGTCTTGGGTTTTTAAAAATGAACTTCATTAAATTCTTTTCCTGAAAAAGATTCATGTTTATAATTGAAATTCTTTCTCCCCTGCCCCTTCTGCTTATTTTTATTGATGCATCCATTGCTACAGCTTTCATGGTCAAGACTCAATCCTCATGACACTTGAAAAAATCTGGCCACCCAGATTTAGATACCTGTCATGTCCTCACTAATGGCTAATTTCATTTTCTGTTCACACTGGCTGCTTTAAACAGACATGGTGCAAGGTGTCTTAGTTTCATTTTGGGGGCACTATGGCAAACAGACCATGCTTTGGTATTGGGGATAGTCAAAAGAACTTCAGCTTTCTTTTCAAAAGCAAGTCCCTGGCCCTTTCAGAGGCAGGCCTGCCCGAAAGCATGTAATCAATTCAGCATGCAAGGGAAAGCTCAGCAGCAGTGGGGACAACTGGGGAAGGGGAGATAGCTTGGTATGAATGACATATGGAGACTGAGCTAAAAAAAATTACAACTGAATTCCCTGGGATTTGTACGAGTTCTGCAAACCAATCAAATTGCATGAGCTTTTGGTAATACTAAAGGGCAGGTTGCTACAGAGCAAGCACATCCCTGATTGGTTGGCTTCTCCAAATGTCCTGGCAGTTTCCAAGTTGCAGTTAGGGACGGCCATCACACAAAGGTTGCTCATTTCAAACTGGGGTTGGTTTGTTTTCTGTTCATCACTTCTTTTTCCTTTGTCACCATTTTGGGTCTTGCTCTGATAGATCAGTCTGATCTTGCTCTGATAGATCTGGTTAAATACATTTTAAAAAGTCGATCATACAGGACACTAGCCTAGCTGCCCTTATTCTGATGCACAGTGCTTGCGCTCGTCAGACGTGAGGATATTAGCACGGTCACTGGCGAAGTGTATGAAAGACAAGCAGCAAACTGCGTTAGAAACTGCAGAAGGAACTCTGCTCGTTAGCGCTATGATGAAGGGACTGTGCTAAACACACATTTAGGTTCAATGGCCTACTCTAAGGAGGTGTGATGCAGCTGTTGAAACAGCCAGGCCACTAATGAGAAGGCATGCTCTGTTTTCCTTATGGAGTGACTCACTCAATGCTTAAAATCACAGCAAGAAAGATCACACACACAGACATCTGTGCAGAATCCACAGCAAAACGACACAAGCAGGATCTGAGGGTGCACAAGGCATGCCATTCCTCCCTTATAATCCGCCTCCTCCCATATAATCCTGCCCGTGCTCTCAGAACATCTGGGGGGGTCCTTTTGACTGTGCCGCCACCAGGAGAGGTGAGGGGGGTGGCGGCCAGGAATAGGGCCTTCTCGGTGGTGGCCCCCCCACTTTGGAATACCCTCCCCTTAGAATTGAGAACTGCTCCCTCTTTGGCAACATTCCGGCAGGGGCTGAAGACCTTTTTATTTCAAAAAGCTTTTAATTGTTGACAGGCTGGCTGGTTTTTATACTCTTGCTTATATTTTATGATCCACGGGGCTCGTTGTTGTTTTAAATTTTAATTGTTTTAATATTGTTTTTAAATTACTGCTTTTAATGTTGTGAATTTTATTATATTACTGTTTTTTGTTGCAAGCTGCCTTGCATGCCTATGGGCAGAAAGGCGGGGTATAAATAAAATAAAATAAAATAATAATAATTCCCCTTTGTACAGTGCTGAGTGATTTTAAGAGCTTTATAAATAATAATACAATTTAATGTGCAGAAAACAACAACCCTTAAAAAATGAAGCATAGACAGTGCCCAGGAAAAGATACTATCTGATTGCATTAAATAATGAGACAGTATCAATCAAATGCCAAATCCAGCTCTTGCAGCCGGCCCCTGGGGCTCTCAAATAAGACTCCCTGGCAGCTGCATGCCTATACATTTTAAGGATCAAAATTCATGGAAGAGGAATAAGATGCAATATTTTGATAGACCATGTATCCCGTGATCTAGCATAGTCAAGCTACTAATTCCCCACAGCATAATGTAACAACAGGAGGGGAAAGAACAAACACTGAGTGAATAGACAAACACTGAATGCTTTGACTTAAAAGTTTTAATATAAAAAATTCACTGATGTACAAAAATGCTAAAATGCGACAAACTCTTCAAAATACTGGGGTCAACCGTCCTGTTACACAGCAGTAGAAAAGAAAACCAAAAGAGGCAAACCCAACTTGGTTAAGCAGTGAAATGTACACACATCACACCCCACTGTCTAGAGTCAGAGAACCTGGCCTCTCTGCCCGGCCTCTTTGGTAGCAGGCTACTCTCGATGGACCAGCACGAACAAGCCCAGTAGAAAGAGGACGGTGTACTGTTGAAAGAAGCCAAGAGGAGGATTAGAACAGGGGTGGAATACTTGGAACCGCCACAAAATAAACTTTACAGGCGAGTTATAGAACTGCACAACTGTGACTTGCAGCACACGGAACATGGACTGCAATACAGAAGCTGGGGTTCTTGCAGAAGCCCCCCAATATAACTTCAATCACCTGCCATCCCCACCAGCCCAAATTCTTAGTACTGCTTCTCACCAAGGTGGCAAACCTGTGTCTGAGCTGTGTTTCATCAGATTGCAGGTGGGGACTCACATGGCCGGATTCTAAAAAACGGTCCCCTGCACACAGGAAAAACTAGACGCCCCTAGAAGTGTCCTAGCCTAGTTTTTGTGGACATGCAGGAAGCGTTTTTGTGCAGAGAAATGTTTAATTATGCAAACCCAAAATACAGGCTGAAACAGTATACAGGCACCTGCACATCCATGGTTCTCAATTCCCCCTGTTGCAATTATGACTTGCCTCTTTTTGCAAACACTTTGAAAGGGCAGCTTTTTTTCACCTTGCTCTGCAACCAGAAGCAAACATCAAGAACCTAGACTCATACTGTTAGAGGATGTTAGAGGGGGCGATTGTGAGAATGCTAACAGGAAGTCCTCTGCTGTCCACTTCTTGTTAGCTTTCTCACAATTGCTTCCAGTAGCATCCTCTAGCAGTATGAGTCTAGGTTCTTGAGAAAGGTGAAGAAAAAGCTGCCTTTTTCAATGCATTTGCAAAAAGAGGCAAGTCATAATTGCAATGGGGGAGATGGAATTTGAGTACAGTTCCCTGCTATTGTCGGTTTCAAGTATCCACAGTAGCAGAAGAAACCTATTTCCCCGTGGATACTGGGGGATGCCTGTTGTCAAAAAGTATACAAACTCAGTAAGAACTGGGCCCCCAGGAGGCAAAGGATATATCTGAAAGCCTAGAATACAGAAGAATGATGAAAGAAGATTCCTGCAAGATCAGACCAAGAATATGTCAAGTCCAGCATTCCATCTCACACAGCAGCCTACCAAATACCTTCAAGAAGCCCATAAGCAGGCCATCTGTCTGCTGCTACTGTCCTCCCAACCACTTGTATTCAAACGCATCCTGCCTCTGCGCCTGGAAATTCCACGTATCCATTGTGGCTAAAAGGTCACTGAGAAGGGTCATCACTGCTTGTACTTCCCAGTCAATGCTTGCTCCCTCCCTGGCTACGTCAAAAGCACTGGACAACTTTTTATGGTCAGTTCTGCAGGTATCTGAAGAGTGACGCTCAAATCCCCGCATGCAGTTTCAAAAGCCTGGCCTGCTTAAGAGAATTCAGCTGCAAAATTTGGGGTGACTTTTTTTTTTTTTGTGACGAACTGCAGAGACCCCTGAGCAACCACCCTGAGCAACATTTGAGGTGAAACATTTCCTCCAAAAGGAAGGCAATAATGATCCAGGTGGTGAAGTGAACAGAAGGGTTTACCTTAAATTTGGGATAATCATTCATTAAGATGGTTACTATTCCAATGTATGGCACAAATCTAAAAGAAAACAAAATCAGCAGTTTTAGATACGATTTTAGTAAAGATATACTTGGGTGCTCAGCTGTCCCCGAGCACATCTGTCCTAGACTTGAAAAGAGCCATTTTGTAGTAGATGGACTCTGGCAGGCTTGAAAGCCACCCCACATTGTACAACAGCACCAAAACCAGCTTTTGCAACAAAACCCACACACTGTAACAAAACCCACCAAGCAACTCCTGGCACAGGGTGGATTCAGAACAGAAATGTTCGTATGACTCAAATCCAAACCATTTTGAGTTACTGTGTAGAGCCTTTGCCACTCTAAAGAGGCTTGGCAGAGACGGGAGAAGCAGTGTTCGCAGCGGGTTAAACCGCTGCTGCTGGGCTTTCTGACCGGAAGGTTTGGGAGTTCAAGACTGCACAACAGAGTGAGCTCCCGTTGCTTGTCCCAGCTCCTGCCAACCTAGCAGTTCGAAAGCACCTAAATGCAAGTAGATAAATAGGGACCACTTCGGTGGGAAGGTTAACGGCGTTCCGTGTGTTACGACGTATAGTCATGCCGGCCACATGACCACGGAAGCTTGTCCTCGGACAGAACGCCGGCTCTACAGGCTTTGAAACGGAGATGAGCACCGCCCTCTACAGTCGGTCATGACTAGACCATTCGGTCGTGGGGAAACCTTTACCTTTTACCCCTATAGGCTTATGGCAATAAACAAATCTTTAAAAATGAAGCAAATAATACATAACCAGAAGCAAAGAATACATGGCCATACCGTGGGGTGATTATTTGCAGTCAGTCATAACTGTGGTTTATGTGTTCATATCACATATATGTTCATACTACAGTTTATATCAACCGTGTTATGAACAGAGATCCTAACTGTGACTTAACCTGCCACATGAATCCCATTTCAGATGGGGCCAGGCTGGTCTCCCTTGGGAGGGAATTTGGTATCAACTCTGAAGAGGGACTTCGCAAGTGGTTTGTTAACCTGAAAGTAGCCATGTTCAGGTTAAAAAAGCTCATCCACTTCTGTATCAAGTTTCCAAGCTGGGCTAAATTTGTGTGCATATTTTTTATTTACGTATTTATTTGAAGAATGAAACTGTCTTCTATCCAGCTCCCCAAGATTTCAAATAGGGATCTTTTCCAGCCCTAACTAATGGTGCCAGGCTAGAACCAGGAACCTTCTGCTTGCAAAGCAGGATCTCTACCACTGAGTTATAGAATATACATGTGTGCAGGTTGAATATATGAACTGGCCCTCAAAGAGCATTACTTCTAAGGAATGGGTCAGCTTTAGAATGGGAACAAGAGGGTCTAGATGCCACAACACCTGGAGGGAGAAACCACCATGCATGGACTTTTCAAGACCACGTCCAAGCAACAGAGAACCACAGAAGGACTAGCTACGGAGTGAACATTTAGGGAATCAGGGAAGTCTACCCATTGCCCCCGCCGGCTCACTTACCCTCTCGCTCTTCCCACCACATCTTTCTTCTCCAGCCAGTGCTGCCCCTGCTTGTACAAGCCTCTATCATCAACAGCATTGTTGTCGCCCTTTGTCAAAAACTTGATATCTCCATTTTGCCTGATGGGAGGAAAATCAAGAAGTCCAATCAGCCGCTCAAGGACAGTTAAGGCTGAAGATGATGTATAAGAAAAGGCCCAGTTGTTTAGTGTGGCTACAGAACTGTGCAAAGGCTGGAAGTGTAATACATGTGCGCCCTGGGGAGAAGAGACAAGCAGGGCAAAATTCTGGAAGCAATGCTTGGACCTGTGCATCATCTTTCCAAGACCATTACTGTATGTTACACACATGGCAATGATGTGAAGCTCAGCCAAATTTGCTGGCCAGACGTCCATGAAACCGGCTAAGGTGGGACTTCAAATGGCAGACTGGTGGGTATACCTGTCTGCACCTGCTCCTCCTCCTCCTCCTCCTCTGAATGCGCTAGCCCAGGGGCAGTGGCGGCATTCAGCCGGTATGCTGGGCGGGACTTACCTTTGAGCGGCAGTCCGCCCGTTGCGTAATGGCGCGTTACGCTGCTTTCCCGCCCGCCCCGGCAGCTTTTCCCGGCGGGCGGGAAAGCAGCGTAACGCACCATTACGCAACGGGCGGACTGCCGCTCAAAGGTAAGTCCCGCCCAGCGTACCGGCTGAATGCCGCCACTGCCCAGGGGTCTCCAAACTGAGGCCCGGGGGCCATATCCAGCCCACCACAAGATTTTATCTGTCAGAGCATTTGATAATGTGTGACATTTTTACTCGTTAAATAGTTTAAGCTGTTACTTCGTAATTGTCACATTTCTCTTTTGTTCTGGATCACATCATGCCAATTACCAAAAAAAAGGTCCAAGTAAAAATTATTCATTTGAATTTCAGACATATGATGTGGCCCTTGTCCTGAAAAGTTTGGAGATCCTTGCTCACCACTCTGCTCTGCACTATTGTTCCTGCTTAATTTCTGCCTTTTCAGGGAGGGGGAGGAGTGGCAACAGGGGTGCTACTGAATAATGGGGTGCTTGGCATTTGGAAACTTACCAGAGCTCTTGAACTGACCCTGAGGGATGGCAGAGAAAAGCTGTAGGAGCAAGTCAAGAAACGGGGCATAAACACACCTGAAAACTAGTGCCATCAAAAAGGGATTTGGTTTATAGAGTAGATACCTTGCTGAGAATGGATACAAGAGGACTTGGGCTGCAATCCTATACACTTACCAAGGAGTAAGCTCCACTAAGCTCAATGGGGCTTACTTCTGAGAAGACATGCGTAGGATTGCACCGTTGGTATCTATCCTCAAACAGGGTGGAAACTCAGTGTGCATGACATCCCTGTGCCCAACAACTTTCTGGGTTGAGCAGAAAGTTAAACCTGGGCAAGACCTAGATAACACAACCGATTGAAAGCGCCACATTTTAAAAGTATCAGCCATTAATACTGTGATACTTGGTATAGATTCTACAATGGCAAAGACCTAAAAACCACCACCCCCACCCCCTCATGCAGTAGGGGAATTCGGCTTGGACAGTTCCAATCCCCCAGCCCTTCCTGATGTGCTCCCCCAGTTAGTTCCGAGCCAGCCTGCCTGCAAAAGGATTGTGGTGTCAACTGACACAGGGACAAGCCGTTCCCGCATTTGAAACGTACTTTTCGTGGATTTTCAAAACTCGATGCACTATGGGAATTTCTCTTCCTTCTATCCTAAAGACCACAATTTCACCCACTCTGATTGGCTCTTCGATTCGATTGGTTAAGAACAGGAGATCTCCTCTGTGAAACGCAGGTTCCATACTGCCGCTGGAGGGACAAAGATATCAATCAATAAGATGACTGAGTATTACACTTGGCTCCAAGAGGGCATCAGTCAGGCTATTTTTTAACAGATTAAAGGAACGGGGAGGGAGGACTACCTACACTGCACCAGGAATCACCTTTAAAAAGGTAGATACAGCCTGAATCATCATGAATAAACACACAGAATGCTCTTAAGATGCTTGTTTCCCATGGCCTGTGCTAAAGAGATTCCATCACCAATCTTCCTAATTCCAGGCACGGCTCGTCCCTTAACTGTGCCTGGGAAACAGGAAAATGGTCCAACATCTTGAACCTCTGAAAGTTTAAATGAGTCATTTACAGCAGTGATTTCCAACCTTTTTTTCATTTCATGGCACTCTGACAAGGTGCCAAAATTGTCACGTTACACCTTGATTATTATTATTTTTTACAATTGACGAGGAACACTGCACTGCCGGTGGGGAGTCCACATCCCCCAATGGCCCTACAAATAAATGACCCTCAATGTCCCACGGCACACCGGGGGACTATTCAGGGCGTCCCAATATTCCATGGCACACTGATAGAAAATTGCTGATTTTGAGAGATGACAAACTGTACGATGAGTTCGTCTTATGCCTGCAGACAGGAAGTAAGCCTGAAGTTCAAATCAGGAGGGAAAAGGCGGGGGAGGGGGGAAGCCTTCTAGCCTCTCATTTCAAGCTCTGCATGGAGACATGCACATTGCACGAGCCATCGGTGATACGAGACGCAAGCTTAGATTTCAGAGTGCCTCTAATAATAAAACTTTGGCAGGGAGGAAGGCTGATGAGGCAGGACTCGACACGCTAGCTAACTCTTCAGCCATGCAAAATGTTGTTACAGTACCCAGAAGTGAGGAGCTAAGACCCAAAAGAGAGGGGAAAAAAACCTTTTCTCTCTGGAGACACAAGCACAGGTTCCTCCCTCAGCACTGCTGTCTGTCATGATTGAACACCCACCACTGAAGGACAACTGCACAACTGCATGGGTACCCCCCCCCCCCGTGGACAAGAGGCAAGAGGCACTTTTTCAAGTGGTGCTCCTCTTGTATTTAGCAGGGGGAGAGTAATTGTCCCTCTTCAACCCAGTACAGTGTCTTTTCTAGTGGCTGTTGCTGGGGATGTTCTACATTTTTTTAGATTGTGAGCCCTTTCGGGACAGGGAGCCATTTAACTTTAGTATTACTATTTGCCTGTAAACCACTTTGTGAACTTTGTGTTGAAAAGCGGTATATAAGTACTATCTGATTGATTGATTGATCTTCCATAGGACCAGCCTCACCCACATGGCTGTGGGCCTTTAAACACAATAGCACTGCTGTGGGAGGAAGCACTGGAAAAGCAGCCCCCCCACAGCACGGCTGTGATCTGCAAAGGGCACAAAAGCAACCCTCTTAAAAGAGAAGAAAAACAACTTGTATCTTGACAGCAAAGAAAGCCAAAACAGAAGCCTGAAGCCAGTTTTCATAAAAAGCACTTAGAACAGCTTGCACCGGAACAGCCAACAAGCTTAACAGATCTATACTGCTAAGCCATCCTGTAATATATAACAAGCTGCCAAGATCAGTTTGACTCTCCTACCCTCAATGTCCATCAGCCTTTGCCTCACTTCTCCTGGAATCTTCCTATGAACACCATGTCTCAGCGGCTGAGCATACATTCTGCATGCATGAAGTCCAAGATTCAATCCCTGACAGCCCTGATTAAGGAGGAGCCCTAGCTGGGAAGGGCCTCTGCCTAAAGGCTTTGGAAGACTGCTGACAGAATAGAGCTAGATGGCCCAATGGACAGCTTCATATGTCATTTCCCCAATGTCATTTCCCCAATGTGTCAGTGCTCTCCTCTCCAATATTTCTCCCTTAAAGTGTTATGCTGACCTTATATACTATAGCACTTTAATGGGACTTTGCAGACTTTGGGATTTTGCAGACAGGGGCGTAGCGAATTAAAGTGTAGCCCAGTGCAGAAGGCAAAAAGTTGCCCCAGAACTGATGTCATAACAGGAAGTGACACCCAGTTGTATTTTCATTTTCTTTTTTTTTGCCATGACTTTTGATAAAGATACCACACTCTGGTTTGTTTCATTGCATTCTGCATTAAATTACCTTTCCAATGATATATAGCATGATGGTGTTATTCATACGTACCAAGGTTTTAACCATTTTGGCCACTCATGTCAAGCTCAGCTTGTTGTCCCCCTAACGCTTGTTGCCCAGTGCAATTGCACCCCCCCTGCACTTCTTTAGCTATGCTCGTTTGCAGACAATATTGGTGTCTTAGTATGATTGTCACATTTAATCGACACTTAATCACAATAAGACACCAATACTGGAAAAGACTCAAGGAGGTTTTGGGAATAATTGGTTCCAAAAATGTTTTGGGAATGCCGGTTCCAGACTGACCCTCAAAAGAGCTATATAAATGGAGATGTATTATACAAGTCTATACAAGTATTATACAGTGCTAGCGTAGCCCTCCAAATCATCCAACCATTCAAGTTGCTTCTTTTGATAGATATGCAAGGTAACTATGAGGGCAACAGAAATTGACCAGGTTTGCTGCGTATTTTCAGACCAGGAAAATCTCCATCACCCTTTAAAATAGGTGGCAGTTGCAAAAAAGGTAAGATCTAATTTGGTACAGTCTGATGCTCCGCCTTGCAAGAAGAGACCAAGTATTTTGAGATTTAGTAAAAATGTTCATTGTGCACGGCTCTGTCATTGTGCATAAAGTGACCACAAGAGAATCTCTTAACAGTTTCTGACTCAATCCAGGCAATATCTGTGCTTGCATGGAGTCAACACCACCTTCCATAAAATCTGCAAAACTGACAAGCTAGTAGGTAACAAAGAAAATGTATTGAGTTCTATGGAAACCAAAATGAAGCAGCCTTCATTGTAGGTGAACGTGCCTTGGTGAACGTGCCTTGGTAGGCAGAGGGGAATGCATTATGGTCCTGATCTGATGAATGAGGCCCCAAAAGTCTCTTGAGAAAGAAGTCCCCGCTCTAAGCTGACAAGGAAAATGTACAGACCCCTACAGAAAGCAAAACCGAGCCACACATGTGTGCATTTACTTGCTTGTTGGTAATTATGGTTCAGCTCTTGAAGGCCAGGTGAAGGGGAACACAAGGCCCCCAGAATGGCCCCAATCCAATCAATGTGGAAAGCTAACGAAACGCACTAGAAGCTCCCCCACCCCTTGCTAGTAAAAAGGATAAAACAATGAGGCTTCAGCAGCTGGTAAAATGAAACTTTTTTTCCCTTTAGTCGTGTGAAGCTAGGTGGGTCCTGATCGAGTACAGTATCAATTTTTAAAGTGGGTCCTGATGCAAAAAGTTTGGGGACCACTAACAAAACGTGGATCCTGGCAAAAGCTTTGAGGTCTACATTATTCTTCTCAGCGATACCATGGTCCACATATCAAACTGGGAAGACCTGAGCCGGGAATCCTTCCCATCAAGCTAGTACAGCGTCTAGTGTTTGTACTAAGTTGGCCCTGGCATGGGCCATGTCTGGAAGGTGACTCGAGTGAAGACCTGCTCCAGGGTACCTGAGCTGCAACTTCCCTTGAGGTTGGACACCTCAAATCTGGTTCGGTCCATAGCTCCACAACACAGTTTTACCTAAGCACGACCACGATGGGGCTCTCACTGCCCGTTACCACCATCAGTCCTTTCCAGATCATCAAGGCGGAGGAAACGATCATTCCAAAGTTCAGCACCTGGTAATACAGCTGGAGGGGGAGGAAGACGAGAGAAATGGGCGGGAATGAGAGAGGCACTGGGAACAAAGCAGGCCCCTTCATCACAGAGGCACATGCACATGCATGGCGCTTTCCCTCTGACATCAACATCCCCAAAGACAATCTTCTTTCCAGTAGTAACTGCAGTTTCCAATTCATCAGTCAACAGGACCAGTCGGAATCCAGTGGACAATAGTCTACTTACACCCTGTATCTTTATACCCAAGTTCTCAAGCACTACACTGTAGACGCAACTGGTCAATGGATTAAGTGATTTAAGACAGCAGATTGGGTTACACAACAGACGTGTATATATTATACCAGTGTTATTCAAACTGTGTGTTGGGACCCACTTGGTGGGTTGCGGAAAGCTGGGTGCAGCCATCTTGGAAGCTACAGAGCTTACTCTTGCTATATTCTTTTTGTGAATGAACAGTTTTCAAGTGAGGGTTTTCTTTTAAAAATTGTTTTTAGTTCAGTATTTTTACATAATAGTTTGATCTAAGCTTGTTTTCTATCAGAGATGTTTCATGGTTCTGCAATTGCTGTAATCCAAGAATGACATTTGCATTTCAGCAGTGTCATTTGATTACATCACAGTGATGGCCCTTCCTGCTTGACGATGTAATTTCTGACTATGACATCACTTCTAGGTTAATGACATCACTTCTGGTGGGTCCCAACATGAGTGCCATTCTAAAAACTGAGTCCTGGTCTAAAAAGTTTGAGAACCACTGTATTATACAATAGGATCAGCACTGCCTGTGGGTCAAGAACAAAATACCGGTACAGTACACAGTGTGCAAAGCACTTCATACACATTATGCTGCTATCATTCTTCAACCATCTGGTAAGGTGCAAGTGTTGCTGAAAAGGAGTGCCTTGCCCAAGGCCACCGAGCTAGAGTTTTCATGGAAGAGGTGAGTTTCAAACTGGTCCCGTGCCAAGTCACAGCTTGGTCTCTGAGCCACTGTGCTGAACATGGCTTTCAATATAATATACCAGATCTCAATTTGGACAGCTCAACTCTGACACAGACAGTGACTTTCAGAAACTGAGCATTTCCCAACCTCACTTCCTTATGTTCCCTGCAAGAA
Organism: Lerista edwardsae; assembly: GCA_029204185.1. Lineage (NCBI taxonomy): Eukaryota > Metazoa > Chordata > Lepidosauria > Squamata > Scincidae > Lerista > Lerista edwardsae. The sequence goes on from JAJKFI010000020.1 coordinate 4,415,197, forward strand.
TTGTCCTTGGAAAGGCATAGAGCACTGTTGGTCAGGACCCATTAGGTGGGTCACAAGCCAATTTCAGGTGGGTCCCCATTCATTTCAAGGTGTATTTGCTTTTTTAATATACAGTATTAGCCTTGATGCTACCATGTTACGTGACTGAATTTGGGGAAATGTTACAGATCTGTACTTTTAACAGGCTATTCTGTATATACTGTTAACAATGACAGTCAATAGGGCTTACTCCTGGGCAAGTGTGTACAGGACTGCAACCTTTGGGATGCTTGGGGAATTATTTTTTTAAACACATCAACAACTGCTTGGGAGGGTTCTTCTCTATTTTAAGAAATTATATAAACATATTGTAAACTTTTAATTTATTTAGTTAAATTGATTTGATTTTGTCCTGGGGTGTGTGTTAAAAGTTTTCCAGCTTGATGACGTCACTTCTAGATTAATGCTATCACTTCCAGGTTAATGACATCACTTCCAGGTCCAACAGCCATTCTAAAAAGTAGGTCCAGGTGCTGAAACGTTTGAGAACCTCTGGCACAGAGCACCTCCCAGGACTTTTTCAGCCCTACCTGGAGATGCCAGGTGTTGAACCCGAGAGACCTTCTGCATGCAAAGCACATCCCCACTCCGCTTCTGAGCAACCTGCAGCAGGGATGTCCTTTATGAAGTTACGCGCTTGCTTGCCGGAAGCCGCCCCCTCTCCTTCTTCCTGCCCTGACTGGGCCGCCCATCAATTCCACCTGGTGACCCCCAGTGCCTCTCTCCCGCCATGCATCAACTCCCAGACCCCGAAGCCCCGTCCGCCGCCTGCACCGCTCAGCGGAGCCACGGGACCCCCTCACCACCCGGGGGCGCCCAGGGCTGCAAGCTACAGACAGCGAGGCGCCCATTCCAGGCCCCGCTCCCCGCGCACCTGCCGCTTGTTCATCCGCCGAACATCGTCCAAGAAGTCTAGAGACAACATCCCCGAGAAAAAACCGCTGGCGCCGGGAGGACCGAAGCTCCGCGCTTCCGCCCGCCTAGAGGCACTTCCGGCCAGGTCGGGCCCGGCAACCATAGAGTCCGCCTAGCCGCCTGCCCTAGCCCAAAGAGATATATCGAAGCAAGCCGTTCATACAGCTTTCACTTCCGGTTCCGATTAGGCGCCTCTCTGTGCGGACGGGAAAAGTAGGTGAGAATCTAATACCGTGCAAGGTGGCACTCCCCTTCGCTGCAGTGCTCTAGAGAAGTTTTAAAAACTATTTTTTATTTAACTAATAACAATAAAAATATATAAATCATACATTTAGAGAAGTTTTTTTTTTGTCGTGATAGTGGTCAGAGGCGACCCAAGACTCCTGGCACATGCCAAATGCTGCCCTCCTTCCCGATAACGTGCCCCTCCCCATTTCCTCGTCCAGTTCAGGGAAAGGAAGTAGAAGCAGTGAAGGCAATAGGGGGACAGAGATGGGCACTCGCCAGCAATCTGCTGCCTGAGGCAACTGGTTCAGTTGGCCTCCTGGAAGGGCCGGCCTGGTCGCTGTAAGCACGTTTTTGGTCCATCCCCCAATCATGCAAGCTTCAGTAGCACTGGTCAATGGCGTTCCTAGGGGGAGGAAACACTAAGTTGTGCAGGAACCACATCAGTGCAGTTCGCTGCGCCCTCTCGCCTCCAGAGCCATTCGCGGCTAGCACAACTTAGCGTTTTGGCCCTCTGTAGGAACGCTACTGGCACTCGTCCACTTCTGGGCAATGGGGACAGGACCAAAGTCATCACCTAGGCTGCAGCTAGGTTTTCTTCTGAGTAGTCACGCATAAGTACAGTGCAGTCCTATGCATGCTTCATCGGAAGTTCCACTGAGTTCAATGGGGTTACTCCCAGGAAGCGAGCGTGCATAGGATTGTTGCAAGCTATGTGGGGTTTTTAAAGCTAATATTTTAAAATTAAAAACAGCAACTCCTCTGGGTTAGAAAGCGCATAAACTCCAGCATTTTCTGCGCTCTTTGTTTTTGAGTGGCGCCCCCGCCCCCCATCATAGTCACGTCAAAATCCTGAATTTCTGCACTGACTTGAAGGAGAGTAATTTGCTCCAGGGAGATACAACATTACTTCTAGCATAAATCGGAAGTTTCCTATAAAATCAGTGGGACACTCTGGGATTTTATCTCTCTGCTTTCGGGTCTCTCCTTCCCAGGATCACATGTGTCGTTTGGCTCGCCAACAGGGCGCCGTGTCTTGTGTGGCGTCCTGTCTACAGCCTCCGGGATGCTGGGAAGGCTCTGCTGGAAAACTGGGAGCTGCGGAAGGAACTTGAGCATCTGGTTTGAAGGGGTGGAATTCTCCTTCCAGTCTGCCCGGGGATCGACTGAGTCATGTTTCTAGAGAGACTGCGTTGCAGTTAAATTGATTTCATGCTATTCCGTGCAATGTGTTGATTGCAATGCAGAGATTGCACTGCAATTCTAGAGATCGCACCGCAATTAACTAATTCAATTGCATGCCATTCAGCTGAACTGAATTCAGTGGTAGAGATTGTACTGTATTGCCCTCCCTCTTGGCCCTTCTTTGTTACAATGTGGTGTGCGCTGCTATCTTTCCTTGTACACACCAAGGAAAGTTTTTGACCGTTTATTAGCTGTTTCTATAAATAATTTGAATTAACAAACCCAATTTTTTTTATTCTTGATGCTAGCACACTACTTCTAATTATTTGTCTGACCATTCTATTTAGATGTGTTAGTTATTCTCATTTTGACCCCTTCCTCCTATGTTAACCTGGAGGTCACACTAGAAGGATGCCCTCCTCTTTGTCACAGATGCTGTTCAAAATGGTTACATGACTGAAGCTAACGAGTTGATTATTTCTTAAGTCATACTGATTGGAATGTTCTGGGAATGTTTGTTACCTACTGGACCATCTTTTTGTCTCACATTAGCTCAAAACAAAGTCGTAGGTTTACACACTTAAATATAAATAGGAGGGGCTATTTATTAGGCATCTGGATCACAAACATTTTAGCTTTGGGACCCACTTTTTAGAATGACAATCTGTCCGCAACCCACTAGAAGTGATGTCATGGCCGGAAGTGCCATCGTGATTCCAGAGCCTGCTGCTTTCCTGAGAATGCAGCAATCAGTTGGGTTATTTCTCAGCCATTTTCCAATAGCAAAGTAAATCAGAAATAAAAAAGCCTATTTACAACCTTGACGCAAGCAAAACCACCACACAGCCCTCCACCTTTCCAGCATCCTATCTTCTCATATTTTCAATATAGCTGCTCTAGGTGCTTTGTGACCCACCTGAAATTGGCTTGTGACCCACTGGTGGGTCCCAACACGCAATTTGGGAATCACTGTATTAGACGATGTGGGTTGCATCAACAGCAGATGGGGGGGGATGGGGGGGGGGGGGGTTGAGAGGGCAGTGGATTGGGGTTGTCCTTCACATGCAACCCACACTGACCTGCATTCCCCCTGCTAAAAGCAAGCTAGAAGGCGGATCACCTTGTCTTGCTCTTCATGTGGTTCCATCAAACATGGAAGTGCAGGACTTCCAGTTTGTTTACAGTAAGCAAAGGAGCTCTTTCATTTGTGTGGCCACTTTAAATCAAACCAGAAGTCTGCAACTGAAGAAATTGTATGAAGAGTGCAGCAAGTGGCTTAAAAAAATGGCGCAGAGGTGGTGAACCCAAGGCAGCATTGCAAGTCATGCTGCTGCTGATCAATAGCATTTGACCTGCAAATAACTTTCCCATGGTAAACCATTAAGAACCTTCACAGTGGTGGAATGAGATCAGTTCAAGTCTGCTGTCTTGAGAACGACCAGTGGCAACACTGGGCATATTATGTACTTTTTTGGTGCTAGTAATCAGTTGTTATGCCTGATTAACGAGGCTAACCCTAATCAGTTATGCTACAACATTGGAACTCTGAGAGGAAAAAATAACAAAAGAAGGCAGAACAGTTTCCCCTATAGCATGTACGCATGTGGCAGAATGTGGTAATATCCCACTTCAAGCTGCACGTAGGAAAATGCAATTTTTCCATGCTCCCCTTCTACCTACTTGCCTACAAGTAGACTACTTGTCACAGCATATCCCAGCCCAATTCTTGCTGTCTGATGTGTCTTCTTGCAGGGAGGAGGTTTTTTTCATTTTGTTGCAAAAGGGAGCATTCAATAATGACAACTATCCCACCTGCAGTCTGCAGAGGCCCAGTCTAATAAACCACCTCATTCTACTGCATTTAAAGCAGCTAGAGATGGGCAGGAAGAAGGAGAAGCAGGTCGTTGAGGTCTACAGCATTTTCCAAAGCTACTTTTTTTTATAGAGGTCCTTTTATTTGGAAAAAAAAAAAGATGCCTATGAGAGAAAAACAACAGAGCCTAGAAAATAGCAGCCTTCTGCAATACCGTTGATGAGGAATTATGCAGCTTAAGCAGGAGAAAAAGAGGTGACGTACCTGCCTGTGAGATTCCATGCATGGCCCCCAGAATGTGGAATAAGGGATCAGGACAGAGTTGTAGCTTCCTTAGGGAAGCATCTGGCAGAACCACAGTCTCAGAGAATGGAGCCCAGGAGCTATACATTGTTAGATGGTTTTATTTGAAATACTTTGAAGTAAACATTATAGCAAGGCACAGATGCCACTGCAGATTAAATAGATTATGTGATGGCCTGGGAGTGACACCCCCCCACCCTGCTATTGTTACTTTAGCTAGGCTACCTTGGAAAACATTCCCTAGACTAAATGTACACAGTATCAAAAAATACAAAGGGGTTTTTATCAAAAAACACAGACAAGAAAGTGAGCAATTCAAATGCAATAAAAGATAAATAGGTTTCTTTTTTTAAATTATTTATAGTAAACAATGAGGAAGATTCTGACTCAAACATAAAAACCGTATAAAAAGTAATATTACACAAAGCATGAGGAAAAAAGCACGCATGAGATAAAACGGCACAGACGGGGGAAGAGTCCATGTGACAGTATGGAAACAAGGCTCCGGAATTGTTTCAGCCAATTGAGTAAAAGAGGGGCAAAGTGCTATCGAAAGCACTTGAAGAGGACGGGGCAGTGAGGAAAACAGTCTTGGTAATGACACTCTCTCTCTGGGCCTCACTGTGGGTCTGGAATGCTCCATGCTGAAACAACGAAGGAAGGTGGATTGAGCCGTGGGGGGGAGGTGGGGTGCCGAGAGAGAGAGATGCTTTCCCCCCCAGAATACTGTTTCTTCTGCAGCACTTTTTCACATGATTGCAGGCCTTACAGGGTGACTCTGCTCCAGCTGACACAGCGAGAGAAGGAATTGCCACTGGCAGGCTAATATGCTGGCCTGTAAGAGGGAGAATCCTGAGCCTAAGGACTAGTTCATGCACAGCCTGGGAACACGCAGCTTTAGCATGCAGCAGCCATGGGAACAAGCCCTTCCCTGTTGTTGTTTTTCCTGTAGTGTAGATACTTATGTAGACATTTAATATGTATGTGCCTTAATTCTCATTCAAAGGCTATATGTGCGAGTGGGGAAAGGTATGCAGTGCCTGAGGCTCGTTCCTGCAGTCCACTGGATATATAATCAAAATTCCTGGGATCATGGTGCGGTGGCAACTACTCAAGCAGGTGAATGTCTGCTTTAGCTTGCAATGTGCTCCAGCGTAGCCTGGTTGTGTTCTGGATGCAACGGAAGCTCCCAAGTTGGCTCTCGCTGCAACAGTGCAGCTATCTTATGGGCTAACATTGAAACCTGACTATGCACACAAACAGGAACATAAAATTCTAGTTGTGCAAAATATTCTTGCTGTTTTACTGATACTGAAAGGGTCTCCCTGGAAAACTGAGCCAAATTAAACACACACAGACACCCAGTGGCGGTCCTGGCTTTTTTGTGCCCTGAGGCAAGCCAAAGCCGCCCCTGGGGTGTAAAAAAGCTGCCCCACTTTAAAAGCGGAGAGAGCATATCCCTTGTGCTGGCCAGACTTTGCTGGCTTAACTGTGCCGGCCTAACCCCAGGTTAGGCTTGTGCCCTGAGCCACCACCAGAGTTTTTTCCTGTCGCCCACCCCCTCTTCTGCTATGGAGAGGAGAAGGAGAGCTCTGGTGGGCAGCCTCAGAAGCACTAGAGTGGCAGAGTGCCAAGCAGGGGGGAGTGATTTTGTCACCCCTTGCTTGGCGCCCAGGGGCATTTGCCCCTGTTGACCCCATCTAGGTATGCTACTGCACATACCCCAAACAAACTCATTGGATCTTATTTATGGAGTAACTAAAAGGCGAGAGTGACACGATTTCATGGCAGGGAGCCTCTGTAGATTCATGACTCGAGAGGAAAAAAGGCTGCAATCCTGACAGAGTATTTGGTGTAATGGGACAAGGAAAAAACAATGCCTGGAGATAATACTCTATATGGAAGATGAAAAAAAAAGGGTGCTGAGCGGCTGGCAGGGACAAAGAATAACGAACAAGAGCTCCTTTTATTCCAGGGCATGGGGAGAAAAATGGGGCGGAAAGGCAGAAAAGTGCTCCTTACCCTGAAGGTTCAGATATGGTTCAGCTGGGCATCCTCATTCACACATTCCCTTCCCCCTCCTCTTACATCCATTATATATTCAGTGCTACAGAGATGGTGGCAGTCATTTTTTCCACTTCTCTTATGAATGGAATGCGGAGCCCATTCCATGAAAAAACTGTATGTTTAAGAAACATCCCCCCCCAAGCCAACATCTCAGGGAAAAGCAAAAATGCACTCAAACGTTCGGAGACTTTGAATGTTTGTTCTGGGAGTTGGGCTTCTCTGTGTCACGGGACGTGGGGTTGCTCTTGTGCGCTTTGCTGTTTGAACCGTCTCCGTCCTCTTCTGCAACGTTCGTCTTGCCGTTAGGCTCTACAAGTCCGTTCTCATTTGACTCCATTTCTCGACACTCTTGTTCTTCTTCTTCCTCCTCCTCCTCCTCTTCTTCCTCCTCCGGATCTTTTACTTTATGAACAATGAAGAGGTGCCTATTAAGAGAGATGTGAGACGTATAACACAAACCACAGAGCAGGCACTGGTAAGTGGAGCTGTCTGTCTTGTGCCGAGGTATGTGTTCCTGAAATTCAGTTTCGGTGCCTGTGGTGAATCCACATTTTGCACATTTCCAATGTGCCTTCAGTTTTTTTGCTGGGGGATCCTCAGATCCTGTTGCTGTAACTTCCATTTTCTCCAAGCCGTCTGCAGATACCCTCTTTGGAGATTTTGCCTACCAAAAAGAGGGGGGGGGGAAGATGAGTATGGTTTTATTGCACTACTCTGCATAGTAAAAAGTCTATCCAAGCTATCACTGGCACACTACTTACAGGAAGAGGGTGTCCCTCAGGCATAAGCCCATTCCCTCCTTCCACTTCCCTGCAGTGCAGTGCATGCCAGTGAGCACACAGTACATTAAGCTGTTGCAGGGAGAGAAAAGGGCACAGTCTCTGCAGGCTTCCTGGATTCCCATCCAGCCTCCACTTGGTTCAGGCTTAGCCTGCATCAGCCTGCTACAGGACTTGAACATGCACTTCTGTGGCTGCACTATTAGAAAAAAAGCAGAACCGTTTTGCTCTATGGGAATCTCTCCAAGCATGGGTGGGGAACCAATGGTGGGCCAGACAGAGTCCAAACTTTAAATCTGATGTATATCTACACGGCCCAAAATGGAGCAGCACCAACTGCATTAATTGCCCCATTTATATTTTCATTATTTTCCACTTTTACACATTTCTGGTAGTGCACTGCGCTGATGATTTCACAATGCCATAGATGTCCTGAAAGACTTATCACCAGCATCCCAGAAGCCCTCTCCTTGTTCACAATCTGTCTGGTGATCTTCTACTTACTGACTGTACTGCCAATATTAACTTGGTTTCTTTAGCTTTCTTTCCTGTGGGTACCAATATCTAGAATTTCAAATTTATTCAGGAAGCTCCTAGTATTGGTAATCTTGAAATGGACAACACATATGTTGAAACAGGCTTGTTTCAGGCCAGTGGCATAGCTAAGCCGGGTTGGGGTCCATAATGCCCCTGCCCCCCGCAATGGCTTTCCATCATCTCCATTGGGGTATGTGACAGTTCCCACCTGTAATGCATAGCAAATGCTGCAGAATTGGCCCTCTCGCTTGCTCTAGATCCTGTACAGCTCCAAATGGAGTCGTTTCTGGGGCAAGGGCCATGCATGCATGAATGGGGGGTGACAGCACAAGTGCGGGGGGTAGTGACGCGATGATGTGAGGTGTGTCACAGTGTCCCCCCCAGCCCTATGCTACTGTTTTAGGCAGGCACTTTTGGGATATAAGTCTTGGATGTAAACGGGAACTGCACATTTCAACACATGCTAAGACCAGAGTGTTACAGCACTCGTATACCCAGGGACTGGATATCCGAAATTTCTACCACACATCAAGAGAAACTTCCTCTAAACGGGAAACTTGGCTATTTCCAAGTAATTCCCACAATACAGCTTTTATTTCATTTTTTAAAAATTATTATCCTTAAAAAAAAAATTACAGTTATGTATGGGAGGTGAAAAATCGACTTCCCATAGCCACATACAGCACAAAATGGACTGTTCTTGAAAAGGCCACAAGACAAGGGATGCAAGAGAGTTCCCTAACCCTGCACTTAAGTAAAGGACTGGGAATTACTTTTGTCAAGTCTTCTGCCGAAACTTTAGCTTTGGATATTTGAGAAAGGTCTGGATTTTTGATGCCATGCATGAGGCTGATGTGGTTCTCCAGCATAGACAGTTGAGGAAATGTCTGAACTTCATCTGTGCAATACCTTAGAACGACAAAGAAAGACAACAGCGTTAACAGCCATTTAACTTTATTATTATTTGCCTGTAAACTGCCTTGTGAACTTTTTGTTGAAAAGCAGTATATAAATACTGTTGGATGGATGGACGTTTGCTCATGTCCATCGTAACATGCTACAGTCAACCCTCTTTATCTGCAACCTTGCTATCTGCGACCTCATTTATCCGCAAGGGGCAGAACTGCTACTTTCCTCGTTATCTGCAACTTTGTCCTTGTTATCCACAATGCAGCAACCTTCCACAGACTGCAGGGACCTTCAGAATGTCACCGGCAACCAGAGCTGAACCCTTTAAAATGGCTGGCAGAAGCATCCGCCAGCCTTGTTTAAGGGGTCCATGCTGGTTGCAGGTGCAATTCTGAAGATCACTGCAGCCTCGGGAAGGCCTCTGCTGAATTCGTCTGATGGCAGATAAGATACCCCTTGCACCTAACCCCATTGATTCCTTAGGATCAATGATTCTTTATCTGCAAATTCCCTATCTGCGAGGATTTTAAGCAACCTAACCCTACTGGTTGATGAGGATTGACTGTATCTTACAAACACATGCCATTTTTAATACACCAAGAAGAACCACTGATGGAACACATGGAATAGCAAAGTGTAAATTCTGTCTAACATACACTAACTGGAAGTATATTGTCTGCATTCAAATTATGTATGAGGAAGTGAGTTTTAACCCACAAAACAGGTGCCCTATCAGGACTCTGGCTCAATTCTGATGACACTCCTAATTCTGGCTTGGGGGAGAGAATCCGAAACAAACCATGGACTTGTGCACTCCCTCCACTCTCCCGCTCCCTGCGATTAGTTTTGTTCTTGTATGCAGTCTAGCATTAAACCAGAATTACCATTATGTCTGAATGAGCGTACGATGGGTTTGTGCGTGCCCCTGTGAACCACAACTGGAAACCTCAGCAAGTGCTAGATATAGTTTGCTCATTGGGACATTAGGGCAAAGTATAATTACTGCTAACCTGAAAGCAAAGGTGCAGGCATAAGATTAGCAACAGGAAGTCTGTTTCTGATCCCCAAACTATAGTTTGCCTTTGCAGTTTTTTTTAATTCAAACATACTTTGTGAAGAAATAGCCGTCTCACAACTACAATAACTGGATAGGTGGGAGTTTTCTGTATCACTAGCTTCACACTTTCTTATACAATCTTGCTTATACAATAATATGAAATAGAAAGGGAAGAGATTATAGTGAAAATTATAACAAAACAAAGTTTTGAAAAACAGATTTGCCATTCCTTTGGGTGGGACAAGCTTCTCAGAAAGAGGCTTCTAAAAAGTAAATGTGCCTGTTTAACTATCTTGGGTCTCTACAGAACTACTGGAAAAACAAAACTGGGTAGGTATGTTAACTCCTCCTCCTAAGAACATTTAACTTCTCTCCCGACCCAAAGAACATTTAAGAAGTTCACAGACCCTTTATGAAATGGCCAACTCCAGGTCATCCAAAGTTTATAAATCACACTGGTCTTGAAAGCAGCACTTTGAAGATATTTGTTAGTAAAGTCAGGTAGAAACTATAGCTTTACAAAAATGGCCCCAAAACTCTCTCTGAAGACGTGGACTCGGTTAGGTTTACAGCGTAATCCTAACCTGGTGTTAGGCTGGCACAGTTAGACTAGCAAAGTTTGGCCAGCATAAAGGGCACCTTAAAATATGTTTGGACCACTCTCTGTGTCAGAGGCCAGCACACAGATGTGCGCCATCCTCCCTGACTCCAAGAGTAGTCCAAACACACTTTACGGTGGGCCTTGTGCTGGCCAAATTTTGCTGACCTAACTGTGCCAGACTAACTCCAGGTTAGGATTGCACTCTTAGAATCTGTATCTGCTAAAGTGTCTTAAGAACATAGGAAGAGCCCTGCTGGATCAGGCCAAAGGCCCATCTAGTCCAGCTTCCTGTATCTCACAGCGGTGCCCCAGAGAGGCATGAGACAACAAGATGCTTGCATCCTGTTGCCACTCCCTTGCACCCGGTACTCTGAAGTAGCCTACTACTAATGTAAGGAGGTTGCACAATCCATCATTGCCTATAGCCCACGATGGACTTTTCTTCCAGAAATCCGTCCAATCCCCTCTTAAAGGCATCTAGACCAGATGCCATCACCACCTCCTGTGGCAAGGAGTTCCACAGATTAACTACCCACTGGGTAAAAAAGTACTTCATTTTATCTGCTTTAACTCTCCCAACCCTCAGTTTTAGCGGATGCCCCCTGGTTCTGGTGCTTTGAGAGAGGGAAAAGAACATCCCTCGATCCCTGCACGTGGATTATTTCAAGACCAGTTCAAATGCGCACCTTTGAGGATGTTTCCACGTGGCACGTGAAATTTGCGCAACAACAAACTTGCAAGTGAAGGATGGACTCCAGGATCAGTAGCGTAGCCAAAGGGGGGTGGAGTGCTAAGTACAGCAGGCACTGCAATGTGCTGTGTGAGCAGCCCCTCCTACTAGCTGTCGGGGCTGTTTGGGGCAGTGATGGCCATGCACAGGCACGCCCTGAATGAGTATCCCGAATGGCTCCGATGGCAAGTGGGATGGCCTGCTCACACGGCATATTCGGGCACCTGCTGTACTTACCATGTCATGCCCCCTTCTGGCTATGCCACTGTCCAGGATACGTTTGGATCATGAGATCCAAGCAACCTGCACCACTGATCCATTCCCAGGCCACATTTTCCTTCCAAACGTCTATGGCAATAGGACTGTTTGCCAAGAGCCAAATAAGAAGGCAAACATTCCATCAGAAGGGGCTCAGAACTGAGCTTTCTGTTCCCAGCTAGACCAGAAGTGACCTTCGTCTGCTTCGCAGATCCCCATAACGTTATCTGTAATGCAGAGAGGATAAGAACTGCTTCCCATTCTAGATGCAAACAAATGGTTTGCTCTGGGGGTATGCTGCAGGGGAGAAGCACCTGTTTTGTCTGTGTCTTGGTGGGAACTGCCAGTGAAGCAGGAATTCAGGAGACCACAAAATGTAGGAGCTGAAACCTTCCAGATACCAGATACATAGTACATTATATATTATCTGGGCTGCAAAACAATGAAAGTTGCCTTCTTGCACAGAATTATCCGGCCCTCTTGGATAATTATCTTTTGTTGTTTAGAATGTTTCTACTTCATCTAAAAGGGACGTGGTGGCGCAGCAGGTTAAACTGCTGAGTTGAGAGCTTGCTGACCAGAAGGTTGGCAGTTTGAGACCATGCGACGGAATGAGCTCCCATCGCTTGTCCCAGCTCCTGCCAACCTAGTTCGAAAGCATGTAAAAATGCGAGTAAAGAAATAGGTACCACTTTGGTGGGAAGGTAACAGCGTTCCGTGCACCTTGGCGTATAGTCATGCTGGCCACATGACCACGGAAGCTTGTCCTTGGACAAACACTGGCTCTTTGGCTTAGAAAGAGAGATGAGAACCGCCCTCTAAAGTCAGTCATGACTAGACCATTGGATCTTGAAGAAACCTTTACCTTTTTACTTCATCTTAAAGATTTAGTCTTTGGGCAGAAGATTTAGTCGAGAGGGTTAATGCCTCCGTTTGCCTGCAGATAAGAGCTGAAGAGCTGAAGGTCGCCAGTTCGGGATAGCCGGAAGTCTCTGTAAGCGGCAGACCTTGTTAATTGCAACTGAGCTTCGGCTACCTTGTGTGAGGGGGAGTTGTGCCGAAGTTCAGCTGCTTCTCTGGTGGGAGCAGGGAAGCCATTTATCAGCCAGCAAGAAGACAAATGGGTGGCCAGAAAGAAGGACTAAATCCAGAAAGATCCATCTGTATGTGTGTAGTTCTTGAAATAGAACATTTCTGTAAAAATTGTGAAAACCTTCGAGTTTCTGAATAAAGTCTGCCTATGTAAACCACCTTGAGTTATAGTCACTAGAGAAATCTGGTGAACTAAGAAAGGTGGTATATAAATCCTATTAAAAAAAAAAAAAGGAGAAGGACTCACAGCCCAATCCTGAGCCTGGCAGTGGCCAGGGCTCCAGCGGCATTGAAATGGTGACCGCTGGATCCTGGCCTGCCAGGTTATTGCTGTAGGCTTCCTTCCTTCCCCTGGGGAGATAGCAGCCAGCAGCAATGGGTCTCTTTGACTCTTGTGCGCCTATTTGAGCAGGCGCAGAGCTGAGGAGACCCGTGTCAAGCTACCTGGCTCCAGAGAGGGTTTGGGATGTGGTAGCAGAAGTTGCCGCCCTCCCTGTCCCCCTTGTGAGCCTGCTCTGCCCTTTCTCCCACCCAGTTCCTCCCCCTACCCACCTCCCGCCACCCTGATTGGGCTTACAGGCAGCTGGCACTGCTGGAGCACCAGCCATTCTGTCTGCCTGCACTGGACCAGGCGCTGACATAGTGCCACCCAGCACGAGGGTAAGGTGTCACGGACACGCATTATAGTACACTCATAACGCCTTTAGCCAGTGGCACACACATACCGCCAGTGATAACCGGTGCTGGATTGGGCCCTCACTCTTCTTTAAGTAAAAATGCAGTACAAAGAAGTATGAAAAGACAGCTCCCTGCCCTGAGAGGTCTACAATCCAGATATTGACATGAGGGAGACAGTGGAGCAGGAGGAGACCGATGGAGACAGAGGTAAACTGGCGAAGTATTTGCGGTTATTTTAGTAACTAAATACAGCCTGTATTCGGAATACAGCCTGGTGCTTGCAATATTAATGCCTAACACGCCACTGTCTTATCAGGAAATCTAGCCAGGAAACCTAAAGATCTGCTGCAACCAGCACATGATTAACTGATGTCCTGAACCAGGTAGCAACAGCAGATATGACCCATTACAACAGTAGATATGACCCACAGCCTAGAAGGCAGGTTCAACCATGAAAAATTCAAGAAAATAAATATCGTGTATTTACCAGCAGGTGTAAACTTTCTTTGCTGTGTCGTGATTATTACGAACATGTCTGCGCAGAGAATTGGAGATGCTGAATGATTGGTCACACTGCCGACAGGGGTATCTCTTCACATTCTAAACAAAGGAATAGAAGAATCAGTTTTGACAGAAAGAGCCAAATTGCCAGTGTATTTTGTCTTTGATTTGCGTAAAAGAATGGTTTGTAGCGAGAGACTTGGATCTGCACGTTCTAACAGAGAACCACTTCACACAATCAGAATAAGATGCGCTTCCCTGATTGATGAAATGGGTGCCCTTGGAGGGATGGTAAATACACACCAGTTGTAGCTCTCAGGCACGTTTCCCCCAGGGCCTACACACAAACTTCTACCCTTCCTGTGTTGCTGTAGTAGTGTACCGCAGATAGGTATTAACATGTCTCTTTCATACGGCATGAAGCAGCCCATGGCCTTGAGACATTCATAGTTCCTCAGTCTCATTTCCCCATCTATAGAATGGGAAAGACTAATGACCCAATCTCATGAACCTATGGGGAAGAAGAATCCAGGTTATGCATTTGCAGTCTCTTGAATTCCAAATTGTGGACTCAAAGAGGATTACTTCCAGAGAAAGAGAAGCAGATTGATACTCTGAAGGACATCCCTGACTTCTCAAAGTCAGCAGGCAAAAAAACAGTACACATCTTGTTTCTATCCATGCTTGCATATTGTTCTGGAGATGCAGAGCTATTAGCATTTTAGGGTGCAATCCTAACCTGAGTTGGGCCGGCACAGTTAGGCCAGCAAAGTTTGGCTGGCACAAGGGCCACCGTAAAGTGCCTTTGGACCACTCTCGGAGTCAGGGAGGATGGCGCATGTCTGTGTACTTTGTGATGTCCCTTGTGCCAGCAAAACTTTGCTGGCCTAACTGTGCCAGCCTAACTCCAGGTTAGGCTTGCCCTCTTAAATGCATCCTGTGGGGATCAAGCTCCCAAATTTCATGTTGCTTCTTACCTTTCCATGGCTTTTCTTCATATGAGACACATAGGTTTCTCGGTCAGGGAGCCACTGTGAACACTCTCGACAAGTCCAATTGCAAGGTTTTGGCTTGGGCTTTGATTCTGGGCTCGGGTCTTTTGCAGGCAAAGAGGTCTGGGAAGTACCATTAATGACTGACAGATCCTTCGATGGTGGTGGAACATTACTGCCGCTTGCTGCCTCTGCTTTCTGTCGGGAGCTAGCAAGATCCTCGGGATTTTCGGGGACCCCATGGACACTCTGATGAACGAAAGTCAAATATGCACGCATCAGCGATCACAGTTGGCACCTCACAATTCAGATGCCATAACAAAGGTAGGTTAGGCAGAGTTTTTGTTTGACTAACAGAAAACTGCTTTGCTTAACCAAGCCACAGGTTATTTTTCACTTGCCTGTTTTGACCCAGGCTACAGCTGAGGGTACAAAATTATACAAAAATAATTATGATAAGTTTGACAGTGCACATTGCATTCAATCAACATAAACAACGTGCAGGAAACAACATGTTGTCAATTCTAGACAAGTGGCAGTGCTAGTCTGTTGCAGCAAAAATGACAAGGGGTCTGGGACACCTCAAAGACTAATGCATGGTGCATTGAGATGTTCTAGACAAATTACTTACAGCCCAATCCTATACATGTCTATAGGTAAAGGTTTCCCCATGACCAAATGGTCTAGTTGTGACCGGTAGGGGGCGGTGCTCATCTCTGTTTCTAAGCTGAAGAGCTGGCATTTGTTCAAGGACAAATTTCCGTGGTCATGTGGCCAGCATGACTATATGCCAAGGTGCACGGAACGCTGTTACCTTCCCACTGAAGTGGTACCTATTTATCTACTCGCATTTTTACGTGCTTTCAAACTGCTAGGTTGGCAGGAGTCTACTTGGAAGTAAATGTCAATAAATTCAAAGGATTTGAGGGTGCAATCCTAAATTGCGCCGGAACAGGCAGGCGGGTGGACCTGCGCTGTATCCAGCGCAACTTAGGAGGCTGCAGGAGCCTCCCTGCTGGGCTCCTCAGAACTGTGCCTGCTATATAGCAGGCGCAGCTCCGAAGATGCCTGATGGCCTGAATCGGGCCCAGGTGGCCTCCCAACAGGGCCTTGGATGCAGCCTAATGGCCGCGTCTCAACCCTGCATCCCTCCCTGGGCTGGCCCGCCCACCCGTCCACCCATCCCCGCCCAGTTCCTCCCACTCACCACCCATGCTTCAACAACCGAAGGGATGGATGCAAGGGCGGCAGGCCCATCAGCGAAGCACCAGGCACCGCCGCTGCCGACAGCAACAAGAGTGGTGGAAATTGTGGCTTGCAAATAAGTTAGAATAGCCTCTGGATGAGAATAACCCCAACCCACAGAAGACAGCACATGGTGGTGCAAAGCAGTTGTTCCACCAGAAGTAAGAAACAGGAATAGTTTTTTTTCTGCATCCCAATAACCCGCTACTGTACAGCTCAAGCCTTGGATTGAATCTGGCAGCGGTTCAAGAAGGATTTGATACAAACACAGTACATAAAATAAACCACGGTGAGTCAGGTCAAAGTCCATAAAAGCCAAGCCGCCTGCTTGCCAACCAGAAGTCTCCGGGACTAAATGACTTGGAGAAAGCAGGACCAAGACCGCATACAGGCATCTCCCCTGTATTAGAAGGGGATATATACACATATCAGCCCCTATGGGTACGGGGAACCCTATCTCTGCGCACACCCCTGTGCCCATTAACTTCCTGTTAAGGTTCGCTGAGTTGGCCCCTCTGGTGTGCAGGTTGCCTGCCTGCTTATTGTCTATAAGCTTCATGCATACAGTGTCCTGGAAAAGCAAGGCACATTCATTCTTAGCGCCACCAGTAAGAATAAAAGCAAAGTTAATGGGTGCGGGGGGGACGGGCACAGAAGGCATGGAGAACCAGATCTGCTGATATTGGGGAGTGCCTATATATGAATGTAAATATTCATATACACTGTAAATTTACATATACACTGTAAATATTCCCTGCTTGTGAAAACCTACAGCACCACTAGCCTAGGCTTCTCCTAGGCTAGGAATGCTAGTGATGCACTCGTTTTCCATGCGCAGGGAGTTTTTGAGAAGAGACAGAATTCACACATATGATCTCCCATTCTAAAGAGCTACATTCTTTAGATGACCATGCCACATGCTTTCTCGGAATATCTATATGTCAGTAGGACAAAGAGAAAAGTAGAAGATACGTTTCATGCAAGGAAGTCTAAAAAATGCAAGGGGTGAGAGGTTCTGGCAGGCACCGAGTCATCTTCAGCCACTCACCTTGACATGCTGCATTAACTGCAGTTTCTGCATATACACCAGCTGACAATGTGGACACTTAAACACTCCCACCATCAGTCTGTTGGCATTCTGCTGGAAGTGCTCCTGCAGAAGCCTCTTCTTGTTAAAGACGGTCTCACAAGAGCATTTGTAGATCACCCTGAAACCATTTAAAATTGAAATTGTCACAAAGGGATGTTAGTTCTCCAAAATGTATTTGTGAAAGCACCCTACTTCACCACAGTGGCCTTTGAAAGAAACACCACT
Source organism: Lerista edwardsae (assembly GCA_029204185.1). NCBI lineage: Eukaryota > Metazoa > Chordata > Lepidosauria > Squamata > Scincidae > Lerista > Lerista edwardsae. The sequence goes on from JAJKFI010000020.1 coordinate 4,432,438, forward strand.
TGACACTGTCTATGTATGCACGCAACACAATCCTCTAGAACACCCTGAAAGCTTGAAATAGTTTAAAAGTAGTACAGAGGCCCAAAGCCAGGCAAGTGTTCCTAAAAGAGAATGGACTGAGATTCAGGTTGCAATCCTATGCACACTTTTCTGGGAATAAGCCCTACGGAACACTATGGATCTCAGAATAGACATGCACAGGCTTGTGCTGTCATTTGCCTATAGTTGAAACACAAGAAACCAGTTATGATTTAGAGGGTATCATGCTTTACCTCTTAGTGGAGCTAATTAACATTAACATTAGCTTAGTGGAGCTAATTAACACTGCACTAATGCAGCATGGAAGATTATGGTGTACTACGTGCCCCACAAACCATGGACGGCACAGTACAAAAAATGCACCACAAATACATCTCCTTATGGTGCCACGCACACCCCTGGAACACAGAGGGCACCAGCAGTGGTTGCTCTTGGGATCCTGTGGCTGGATAATGCATTGCTACTAACATGCGGCCAGTGTACAGCCAGGTCACACAGTACCAGGCAGGGCACAGGGGTGGTTGTATATTAATGAACAGTTGGCAATGGACAGCTCCTTCCTCATGTGCCAACGTGAGCACAGTCTTAGGAATAGGTGGGCCCAGCCAAGAAACAAGCTGATACAGCTTGCGTCAAGAGCAGGCGGCGGGGAGCAAAGGGGTGGTGGACTTGGGGCCCCCTCCCCGCCTCAGTGTGCCCTCACTTCCCTCGAGCCTGCTGTGGACATGAGCCACACTGATTTGCTTCCTTACTGTGCCCTGTTTCATGGTTTTCCCAAACTAGTACGTGTGTAACTTTTCTTTCAAGGGACTATGCGAAGGAAGGAGTTCATTTGGTCCTTTAAAATAAAACAGGATGTCCCACACTTCCTGGTTTGTGTAAACTGTGCAATGGAGCATTTTTGGAGCACATATATGCTGTGGATCAGGCAGGAATAACTGACCCGGGGCAGTGTCCCTGGTTGTGCCATACAGCTACCAGAAATATCCTAAGTATGTTTACTTGGAAGTAAACTCCACTGAGTTCTCTCTCAAGTAAGTGTGCATCTTCTCTCAAGTAGGTGTGCAGAAGAGCAAAGCCTACATCTCAAAAAACAACAACAAAACAACAACCATTAAATCATTCCTTAACTAGCATTTGTGTGTGTTTCAAATAGGGCTTGCTATTACTAATGTTTCTGAAGTCCTTAAGGAATGGAATCAGTCCAATGCACAAAGGAACGACAGACAGATCTTGGATAGAGAAGTATATGTAGAAAGGACCCTGTCGAGATAGGGCAGTTCCAGAACCATTAAGGGAGATGCATTTACTCAGGAAAGTACTTACTGAGATGTCTTGTGAGGTTCTGCAGGGTGTTGGGTAGTAATGTGGGCAGTGGTGCTGTCTGCAGACTTGAAGGCCATAGGGCAGAATGAACACTTGTGGAAGACTTCACAGTGTTTCTCATGAATGTGCACTTTCAGCATAGCTTGCGACATGAAGACAACCCCACAGTGAGTGCACCTGGGGGGAAAAAAAAAGGAGATAAGAGCCACCAAATTACTCAAGGGTTTTCTAGGAAGGGTTTGGAAACAAGGAATAACCCAGCTTGCCTTTGGTTGGATCCTTTGTTAGCAAACTACATTCAGTAGCTTTATTTTATTTATTGCTATTTATTGCAACAACTTCTAAACAGTGGCCATGTCAGCCTGTTGCAGCAATCCCTCCCCCCCCCCCAAAAAAAAGCATGGTTGCTACTATGGAGTTTGGGCACCTAAAGGACTAATGCGTTCAGGCTGCACTCTTATGCAGACTTATCTGGAAGTCCGTCCCACTGAACATAAATAGGGCTAACCTCTCAGTAACTGCACAGGATTGCGCTGAGCTTCCATTTGGTCTATCACCTGATGGTCTATCACCTATCACCAAATACATCTGATGGTAGATAGTCATGAATGTGAAAGCTACAATAAAGGTATGAAACCTTTAATATGCCCCCCCCCGAGTTTTCGTTGTGTACTTGCATAATTTTGACATAAATAGTAGACTCATATTAAGTTAGGCAAGTAATCTAGATGGTGCCTACTAAAAGGGCTGAATGCAGACAATTGGTTGATATTTTTTTCTGTATGTGAAAATCTTGGTGGTCTGAAACTTATTACACATTACCTAGCCACACAGAGATTCCCTTCCAATGAACCAGTTGAGAAACTGCCAAGGAACGCATGCTTGCGCATCAGACACATATTACTTGTTCTTGGCCACATGAACTGCTTGTCAGTTTGCCAGATGACAGTGATAGTGCTTGGCCAAGAGAGTTCTGTTTGTACTCACTGTTCCCGTAACAAAAGCCTACGGGCCAGAGAACTACAGCAGCAAATGCCTGCTCTTTTGTGCAGTAATGGATTCCTAGTAAAGTCCCAAGGAATCCAATCTTTAGCTTTCACAACTTCACAGACAGCCTTGAATTCAAGATGCCAACATTTTCTGAATGAGGATCAGAATGAGGTTCCTGTCCCAGTGTTGATTGCCTGGTCAGTGTTGATTGCCAGGGATGGTGGCAGTGGATATAAACTGCCCAAGTTTCTCCCCCCCCCCGTTCAGCTGCTGGTCTAGTAAAAGGAAAACAGGAGCAGGAAGGGGTGTATACCAACCACAAGCTGCTACTCCACTCGGTCATCCAGCCTTCTTCTGTACCTTTCCCTTGACATCAAACAGGGTTTCTCTAATTTAATGTGCATTCAAATCAAAGCATAACTACTGTGAGCAACAATAGTAGTTAAGCACTTGACGAACTCTCATTATTATCTTATCAGCTGCATTAACTCCGGCAGCTGCATTAACTCCGGCAGAGTCTTTTCAAAGTTGCATAGGATGGCCTTCATTCATTCTTAATTGTTCCATCTTGGCTATCAGCAAAGGGAAAATATATCCAGGCTATTGGTACTCTTGCTCTACAGAGTCAGTATCACATCCTATCTGTTCAGTTAAATCACAGAAATACTAGAGCGAATCCTGTTTCTTTCTGTATCAGCACTGCTGTGAGAAGGAAAGCTATTATGTCAGAATCAGCCCATAATTACTAAATGGCAACACAGACATGCTCCGGTATCTGCTGGGGTTCCAGGCCCCACTATGGATACCTGAAACCATGGATACTGGGGACGCTTTTTTAAAGATAGGGGAGCATCAGTGGTTTTGCTGCAACAAGGTAAATAATAATAATAAATTAAACATATTTATTTAACATATTTAAAATGTTCCCCTATTTTTTAATAGGTATCCGTGGATAACTGAAACCGTGGATATTGAATCAGTGGATACTGGGACATGCCTGTATAAATATCAGGATGCAATCCTAACCTGAAGTTAGGCTGCAAATTTTGGCCACCATACAGCATGTTTGGACCACGCATGGAGTCAGGGAGGATGGTGCACGCCTGTGTGTTGGCCTCTCTGACTCAGAGTGTGGTATAAACATACTTTACGGTGGCCCTTGTGCCAGCCAAACTGTGCCAGCTTAACTCTAGGTTAGGATTGCACCCTTAGAGGGACGGCAAAATTCCACCCAGAAAACCCAGACAATTACAATATGTTTCCATCTTAAACTATTATCCTGCAAGTTTTGACACTAATTATTCTAAGCATAGAATGTCCATCTCCAAAGTGCCCCTAGATGTGTGTCTCCTGAAGGCATGATGATTTTAAAAAAATGCAAAAATTTGAAAGTAAATTTGAAAACAGCTGCAAGTTTAATGCAGAAGAAATATTTTAAGCTCATTCTGCCCCCAATCAAAACTTGTGACATGTTTTCCTTGTTCACAACAATTAGCACATACCTGTAGCCGACTTTGCGCGAATAATGCAGGCAATTCTCCTTGACGTGGGTTTGGAAATACGCTGACCGGCAAATGGCACCACACTCTGGGCAGCAATAAGGGGATTTATGAGCATGGATTCTTTGATGAGCACAATAACTGCACTTGTTAGGCAACAGCATCTGGCACACTTGACAAGTCTAAAAGAAGAAAAGGGGAGATCGCAATTAGCCAGTCAATCGTACAGCTTAGATTTCCCACACTTCCAGCAGAACCCCTCCTCAACCAGCCTTTTTGCACTTTCTGCTAAAAATTAATTTCCCTTGTCCCTCTATTCTTTATCTACAATCTTTCTGTCTCTTTGCTGCTGCCACCAGGTACATCTAAGATCTCCTGGACTCCATTCCATGTAACTCCTAGCTTTTGTACCATGACTCAGACGTTGCTGTCGGTAGGGTTAAGGAAGTGTTTTAGGAAGAAGCCAAGCCAGGCAACTGTTTGTGTTCTAAGCAATTTCAGTGTCATGTTTTCTGGCTCCCGGGCAAGAGAATTCCAGTCAGAGGTATATCTAGAAGCGGATCACAGCACTGGGACAGAGCCATTCCCAGTGGCCAGAGCAAAACAGAGGCTATGTTGGCTATGATTGGCTCCAAAGAGGAGGGGGGGTGGCTGCTTGCATAACTTAGTGCTGTGATCCCCCTCTAGGTAGCCACAGATTCCAGTGCCCATCTCAGCAGAAGACACCATATCTGCTAAGTGCCCCTGTCACTCACATAGCCCTCAGGGATCAATTGCCAAAAGCAGCATGCATCAGGAACCATCAAAGCAGTTGGCCAGGACCTTCATAAGTAGCAACAACACAAAAACTCGCTCTTGGGGTATGACTTGGACAGGAATGTGGTGAGGCAATGTTGCCTTTGAAGTACAATATGGAATTTTGGCCCACCTAGCTGCTATTATGATTAAGAATATTATATATGGCTTTTCAACAACAACAAAAGTTCACAGAATGTTTTATAGAGAGAATCAAATAACTAAATGGCTCCCTGTCTCAAAAGGGCTCACAATCGAAAAAGATGTAGAAGAAACACCAGCAAACATCTGCTAGAAAAGACACTGAGCTGGGGTGCACCACCTGCTAGAGAAGAAGCATAGGAAAAAGTGCCTATTTGCTTGGTTCGCAAGGCAGGTTAACTACTATGAGGTGCTCCCTAAAAGACAATAGGAAGATAAGAACCTGTGGTTCTACAGGGATTTTTTTTGGAAAACAAAAGTTGAGGCTCAGAAGTCAGACTTGTAAGCCGACCAAATAATTTTTTCCAAAGCTTGAGAGCCCCAGGAGGCTTCCAAAGTTGATAGGGCATCCTGTGTTTCTAATCGGGAGCAATGAGCAAAGAGAGATTATGGTCTGGGCCTGCAGGTTCTGGGGCAAACGCTCTACCCACAGAGTTATCCAGAGGATTATTGAGGACTGACCTGCCAAACTTCTAGGAACGCACTGCAGCTGTGGTCAGTTGTGGCCCACAAACTTCAGTTTGTGGAGGAATCATAGCTTAGTATTTAAAGCGCATGTTTTACATGCAGAAGATCTCAGGTTCAATGCTTGGTATCTCCAGGGGGGACATGAATCCTTGGAGAGCCACCACCAATCAGTGTCAATAATACTGAGCTAGATGGACCAATGGTCAGACTTTGTATAAGGTATCTTCCCAAACCCATTTCCAAGCTGATTCGCTGGCATTAACTTCAATTGGCTGTATTCTCTAGGGCACGGCTCACCTGAATTACACTATGGGTGGCCAGGAGGTAAACTGTGGTCCATCAGTAGACCAATGGCCAATTTGTAGTGAACTACCGAATGCCTGCTGGTCACTGGGATTCTTGCAAAGTGTTCTGCTACATGGACATTGCTCTATCCCACCAGAGCACAGACCCAAATCACAAGACACAGATTAATTAGTTATGCCTTAATTGTTCAGGGATCCTAAACATGCATTCTTGCTTTGTAATTTTTAACGCACATTAGTGACCCGCTGTAAGAACAGGGCAAGCTGCCAATGGTTTGCTTCCTGGGTTTTCTGTGCTTAGATTTAACCTTGAATCTCTTTCTGTCCTCTGCTTTTAAGCTTTCATCACTTCCAAACTCCAGTTTCCTGCGACCTACCAGTCATGGCTTGCTGCCGTGGCAGACATCTTGGACTGGACATTGGCTTGTCTCCTGATGCTGCCTTCTGCACTCCTTACTCCTCTCATCACTGATCTATTTATGCTGACATGCTTATGCAATGCTATCAACCTAACAATGTGGGGGGAGGGCTGTGGCTCAGAGGTAGTGCACCTGCTTTGTGTGCAGGAGAGCCTGGGTTTCATCCCCAGCATCTTCAGAGAAGAGGGGGGGGGAAAAACCTGTCCGTAAACCCACAAGAGACAGTGTCATCAGGGAAAAGGGAAAGCAGTACAACAGTCATTAATTTAATCCTTTTCCTCTTAATGCATTCACCTTCCCAGAAAGACCCCTTCTGAGAAATCAAAACACATTCCGTAAGAACAGCCCCACTGGATCACTTGAAGGGGGCTATCTAATCCAGTATCCTGTTTCCGACAGTAGTCAGCCAGATGCTTCCGATAAGCCCACAAGCAGAGCACAAAGGCATCCCTCCCTGCCATTCCCAATGGCATCCTGCTGTTAATCTACACTAGAGCATGGGCATATCCAGGTCTGTCTGGATATGCACTGGCACATAAACATTACATTTTGCACCAAGCATACACACATTGTACTCTCTGGTTAATTAGTTCAGATTTCGATGGCAATATCTTGATTACATATTTCAAAATATGTTGGGATGTACTTGGATAGTGAAGCCAAAAAGAACAAACAGAAAAGTGCAGTTCGATGCAGGCAAGGGGCCGGGGTGATCTTTAGGGCATAGCTATCCTAGCCCCAAACCACAGGAAGCCAGAATTCAAGGCTATGTGTTGTTTACAGGCCTTCAGTTATGACTGCCTGTACCATTTCAAATCTGTTAAGCATCCTGTGAACTTTCAGGCAGGGCAGGCATGCTCCTTTAAGGCTGGATACTGGTAAATGACAGTTATTACCAATTCCCAGCCTTCACCCCAATCTCCCCCTGCCAAAAACTCAAGACGATAAAAGTGACTAAAAATACTTAGCAATTTTGAAAGTGGCATTACTATAACACTGCCTAAAGAAAAGACAAATGACAGAAATCCTCAGCCAGAATCTAGCACTGCACGCTGGGCACATTAAATGAGTCTTTGATTAAAAAATGAATCTGATGTGTGCACAGTGAACCAAGTCCCACATTTCTAAAGCAAAGTTTCACTTTTTCCAGTAAATGCTCCCTTTTAGGCAGCGGGACATCCAGTTACAGGGCCAGGAAAAACAGTTGTGCAATGGTTGTCTGCACCACTGTATACCTCATCCCAGAAAACTGTGCTATTGTAGCAGCATATATCTGAGTATTTGACTTTGGTTTACACATGAGTAGAAACTGGAGCATGTTACAACTGGACACATTTATAACTTCCTGGAGAATGCAGCAAAATGCCATAACAACACACATGCAGCCCTGCTGGATCTGGTAAATCTAGTCCTGCATTCTCTTTCACAGTGGCCAACCAGGTATCACTTGGAAGCTCACAAATGGGGCATGAAAGTAAATAGCCCAACAACATTACTACCCCTGCCACTGGTGTACAAAAATGCTGCCAATTGGTACTGATGCATTACATTTTTTCCCCATTAGCATTACCTGTTGAAATTACATTTCCATTTGTATAGCGGTAAATTAATCTCTGAACTGCATCAAGTAACCACAACTTGCATTGTTAGGGCTTGGTTGCACAATACCTATTCAACCTGTTGCAAGTTAATAAAGCAGAAAATGTCAGGGTCTTAAGAGAGGAAAACTCTTTGTGCATTTTCACATTTTCACAAATGCCTCCTCCTTAAAAGTAGTATGAGAGATATGGTTCAGATAAACTGCCTCCCCTGCCCCAAATGTGACTGAGCTACAAAGCTCGGGGGTGCTGGAAAGCATAAGGAGGGTCCATGCGCACTCACACTGCAAACGTGTGGAGAGGGGTGTTTTAAGTAAGTATTAGCCAAACAGGCCCACGATAATTTTGAGCGCAATCTGTGCGCTGGCCTCTCTGACTCCGAGAGGGGTCCAAACATACTTTCTGGTGTCCCTTGTACCAGCCACACTTTGTCGGCCTAACTATGCCAGCCTAACTTCAGGTTAGGATTGGACCCTTTATCATATATTTCTGACTCTGAACAGCTTGGAATGGTGGTCAGACTTCAGAATCAGTCACCATAAATAACACAGAGAGATTAGTATCTCCATGCTCTTTTCAAAATATTGCCCATGGCTTTATTCATATAGAGTACAGATCCCAAGAACACGAGGAGGTTCAGCAATTAATGTCTTATGCCTGATTTAGAGTCAAATCCTATCCAATTTTCCAGTCCTGGTTCAGAGATGCCAAAAGAACATGAACTAGATCCTACAGTGGGAGGACAATCAAGATAAGGGAATGTTTGTTCCCTTACCTTGGACATCAGAGCTGGAAAGTTGGATAGGACTGTGCCATTAATGGAGGTCTGAGGCTCTTCTCTTTATTTGCCTTGTTTTTTTGAACATATGCCCAAAAGAAGGTAGCTCAGCTCTATGGCAGTGACTTACCAGTCCCTCGTTATCGTCAGAGGTTCTCTGATAATGTGCTGCTAGGGCGATGTAGTCCTGTGCCTGCTTATTACATTCAAAACACTTTAAAGTGTGACGAATGAGTCTCAACGGGTCGGCGTACAGAGGCAGAGCCGGCTGAGTGTTTGTTGAGCTCCCAGTCCCACTTGCCATGGTCACACACGACTTGCGTGAAAGAGGGGGCAAGCGCGATGCTGACGTCTGAGGTGTCGAAGACACCGACGAGCTTGTCGGAGAAGGTGAAAACATTTGGTCTAAGGAAATGGGTTTCATGAACAGCTGAGAACACTGCATGATAAAGCCTTTGCTCTTGTGATCTCTGGCGTGCTTGAGCAAACTACACTTGTTGAAGAAAAGCAGCGTGGCCGAACACTGAGTGCACATGACTTCGATGTGGACGCTTCTCCGACTGTAATGTTGTGTGAGGCTTTTCTCTAAGGCAAACGAATCGCCGCATTCCAGGCAACAATAGCCAGATGCAGGCAAGTGAATACTGCTGTCGACTGGAGGGCTGAGGTTTGGGGTATAGATTGGCACAGGATTGGCACCATGCAACACTTTATTAAAGGCCTCCACAACGAGAGGAGCGGCTTTCTTGACCTGATGCACAAGCGGCACCGACATCTGCGTCAGCTGGGACTGGCTGCGGCGTTGCACGGAAGATTTTGCCGCAACGGACGCAGCGACGCTGTGGGGAACCAGGTTGAGGTTGGCCAGGTGCACGGCTTTCGGGAGAAGGCTGGCCGAGTTACAGGGCTGGGCCGCTGGGCCCTGCTGCTGCTTCTTGCTCAACTGCTGCCCCACAATGCCGACTTTCGTCGTCCCACTGCTGCTGGCCAGCAGCGAGACACTGGGGGTGCTGCTTACAGGAATGTCTGCAATTATACTGTCTACTTGGGGACTTGTTAGGCTGCCCTCTTGAGTAGTGGCTTTAGGAAAACTCTTGCAGGACTCCATTTCCATGGGTGCATTTGGTTCTGGAGAAGGAAACGACTTCAGAAATTCTTCGGTCGCTGAACCGTCAGCAGGCGATTCTTGAGGAGATTTGCCCAAGTCGTCTAAATCTGGCAAGATCCTTGTGACGGTTCTTTTAATTTCACCAGAAGAGGTTTTGATCGTCTTGATCCTGACTTTGGGGATCGCTGGCGGGGAGCCAGTGGCGACTGAAGGAGAGCCTTTGCTACTGGTGTCGCTGCACACACTCCGAGGGGACTCGGGCTGCTTGCTGGCCTTTCTCACCATCTCAAGGGGGCTTTTGGGACTCTTTGGTGACTTTGGCATTTTGGGGCTTCCCTTAATACCGTCCTTAAAGGGCCCAGGTGGTTCTTTCGCCACATTTGCCTGGTCGTCTTTTGAAATGCCTGCCACTTTTTTGGCCTGAAGGGCTACAAGCGCAGCGACGCAAGACGACAGTTTGGAGTGCGCAGGTTTGATGCGCTGGCGAGGCGGGACTGATGACGAGAAGTTCACCTCGGGAACAGGCCCTTTGTTTTCTCCCACATTATTGCTATGGAAGTTAGCAAGTGGCAACCCTTCGCCAAGGAAGCTGCTCGTGTCCACAGGATCTTTGCTGGACGCCTCGCGTTTCTCAGGGCTCTTGTCGCGCTCCCTCCTGCTGGCCTCCAGACGACTTTCCTGTAGCCCGTGCACTTCCATTTTTGGATCTCTTTTACAGTATTGATCGAACATACTTAACTCTGATTCTGGTAGCTTCTTACTAAGCAGATCTAAAAGCGATGGCCCAGTTGATATAAATCGGCTAAACTCTGTTTCTGGTACGGTCCTGCTAAGTAGATCTAGCACAGATGACCCGGGAATATACATGGGATGCGGTGGAAAGTAGGGAGTTTGGGCAAGTTTAGGTTTATCTACAATACTGTTTTCTTTGAGAGCATCTTCTGGCTCAGGGCTGGAGATGGGGCTGAACTGACTGAATGTTGGCAAAGGTTCTGCCTTTGGCTGCTCCAACTTTTCCGGATAGTTCCTCAAGCCATCCCCATTGATGAATGCAGAATCAAACTTCCCATAGTTGTGGGTCTCTAGCGGCATATCAGACCCGCGGAACCCATTGTGCAACAAGCTAGGTCCAAGGTTGTTGCCTTCCTTTTCTGCCTCAAACGATTCCTGACGACATGTGTTCTTCACAATGACACTCACAACCGGAACATCAGAAGCTGGCGCCGTATGAGACAAGGACGTGTTCTCATCTATGCCAATCCCCGATTGCTTTAGATGGTTTTCATTCTCCTCACCAGCTGTCTGAATGGCTTCCTTGGCATCAAGGCTGGTTGGATCGGGAATGTCAAAAGCAGCCAGCAGATCGTCAAAATCTGGAGTTTTCATGTCCCCCATGATGAAAACTGCAACAAAGGAAAACACATTGTCAAATAATATGTATCTGTGAATGTTAATTACCTCCCTTTCTATAGTCATGGGCTTTTGCAATTGCAGGGAAACTAGGGAGAGAAGGGATCATACATTTTGCCATGTAAGTAGTTCCTATGCTATAGGATTTAAGATGATTTTCAGTCAGATTAGCACCTATGCTTTCTTTCAGGAGAGCTAAATGCATCCTCTTTACAAGGGTAATAATGGACCCCTTTCAAGGGCAATGAATCAGAGGCAAGTCTGCCATCTTCTACACCCCATGCGTACAGCTGAAATGCAGGAAAGAACCTGAAGACGTTCAGCTTGATATTTACCTGCTGATGAGAATCAAAGCCAAGACCTTGTGCAACAGAAGACAAAAAGAATGAAAATCCACAAATGCAGGAAACTTGAATATGTTCATCATAGTTCCTCCTAACAGCAAATGTGGTGGTCTTGTGCCTATTAGACTGGGAGTGAAACAGAGCCACCCACAGACAAGATGGTGCTTTCTGCATAATCAGGGGGTGCTGAAATAGATTTTTGCAAAGCAAAAGAGAAATAAAAGGGAGGGTGGAAAAACTCAAAACAGACTGTCAAAGACTATGCTTGCTCAGTGATCTCCAGGAGTCACATAATTTTTGAGAGTGTCAGGTATAGTAGGAGGTGGGAAGAAAATGAGAGGAAATGGACCTGCTTGAGGCCTTAACAACGGAAGAACCAGAAGGCAGGACATGGGTTGGGAGGGATGAAGATGATGAGGCTAAAAATCTCCTCCTCATAATGTACAGGGATGTTTGATGAGGGTGGAGGAGGTAAGGATGACTCCTTTCATTCCAAATGTCCAGAAGCCTCCCTTCTCTCCCAACACAGAGTAATATAAGCACTTGAAAAAGTGTGGCTGATGCATACACCAGCTCCAAACTGGGCACTGTTCACACTTGCAGTACGGCAGTGAAAAGGTTCCAGGCCAGTTTGGCCGGCACAAGGGATTTGGACTACTCTTGAAGTCAGAAAGGCCAGCACACAGATGTGCGCCATCCTCCCTGACTCAGAATGGTCCAAATGTGCTTTGCGATGGCCCTGGTGCTGGCCAAACTTTGCTGGCCTAATTCCAGGTTAGGATTGTGCTCTGAGTATTGCTAAATTTTTAAAAAGCATTTTCTGAGTCAGACTCAAGTTCGAAACAACAAGAGATAATCAGATTACCTCTCACAAACCAGACATACTCACAAACATATACCTCACAAGCAAGGGCATTATTGTGACGGTCAATCATTGCTGTTTCTCCCGCAGCATCTGACAGATATATGAACCCTAAATACTATGGGTCCATTTGTGTCATGATGACTAGCCTTCATGAATCTGTCTAACGTTTCTTTGAAGTCATTTATGATAGTCACCCCATCTTGTGGCAATAAAATCCACAAGGTCATCCTGCATTGTGTTGTATCCTCATTGATTAATCTAAATAATAAATCAAAGCAAGTGATATGCAGATCCCATGCAGTCGGCCATTCAGCTCTACTGCCCTGGCTGAGACTTACACAGCTTTACTAATACCATCAAAATATGGACTCATACTCTGGTGGCTCTTTTGAACCTACTATCTCCATCCCTACAATACCTGGTCTAGGAAACAGAACTTTATACAGGTTTCCAAATGTGCCCACCTCAGAAATTCATACAGTAGCATTATTAAATGCTTCCATGAAGATTACGTCAACAAAAGCCTTTCTGCTCTGCATCAACTACCCTCTGGGTCCCTAGCAATATTTTGTCCTTGCTGAAGTACAAGAATCACAATAGCCATTATGGACAGCAATACTGGGCTATGAATTTGCCAATTTTACTAGAAGCTTCAGATAGCACTAAAAGACCAATACAATCCTATGCTCTCCTGGTGCTGAAACGGCCACCACTGTGCTCTGTGGGGCTAGAGAAGCAACCAGAGATTTCCTTGGGGTAAGGGAATATCGGTTCCCTTACCCCATGTAGAGCCCCAGCGGCCTCAATGTGTTAGCTGGTTGCAGAAGCAAGCTGGTGCAGAACCAAGGAGACCTGTGTAGGGCTCCTTGGCTCAGGTGGTGGGGGATAGGATTTGGTAGCAGCCTCTGCCGCCATCCCTGGCCCCCTCCTGGGCCTAAACCATCCTCCAGCCTGCCCTCTTCCACCCAGTTCTCTCCCCCACATTCTCCCAGCCTTGAAACATCTGCCAGCCACTTTGTGGGAGACTTATCACAGCCTACTCCAGCCGATCATCCCGCCGGCACAGAGGCCCAGCTGTTTGTCTGACAGTTGCAGCAACGTGCCTCACAGCGTGTTTGCGACGGCCGTTGCCAGAGCAGTGCGTGGACCTCTGTCGCTGCCCCGTTGTAGCATCGGGCTGCCCATCATTTTAGGCTATTTAAACGCTCATAAAACTGAGGCGCAAAGACTACAGGGTGACAGATTTGTGGCCATTTCAAATATACCAGTGATTGTTCCCTGCACATAAAATGCTTATTCAAAAATCAAATAGCATCCTAGGGCCCCCCAAAAAACTTCTAACCTAGAACTTTGAACTTACAAACCTGTTTAGCTTCAGGAGGATGGCTGCATCAGGTGTCTTAAAATATTTTTCTGTTATTTTTCTATTTCCAAATGTGTTTTTAAAATGTCCTTTTTTTTTTTTTTGAAATACGATGCGTGTCATTTCCCAGTTTCTAAAAGTAGTTCAGTGACCTTCCTCCATCCCATCTGCTTCCACCTCTGGCTCCTTTGCTTCCTTTCCACTGGGCCTGCTTGACTGGGTGCTGGCAAAAGATACTTTGCGAATCACATATTTGGGTATCCTTGAACAGGAACAAGCAATCTTCTCATTCTCAATTCACCATTAGACAGGTCCAAAGACAATACATGGACACTGGGAATCTGATGCTGCACTAACTCCACTGCAAAACAGAAACATATTCTGCAAAACAGAGTATGTGCCCTTTTACAGCTACCAGATATTTCAGAATGACATTCTAGCTACTGCATTAAAACAATGACTGTGTAAGAGAGAAAAGAAAACCATACATGCCCCAAACAACCCATCAACCACATGAGTATTTGTATCTTGAACCCTACGACAGCAGTTCTCAAACTGTGGGTCCAGGACCCACCAGTGGATCACGACCCAATTTTTGGTGGTTTGTGAAACTAGCAGATTAGGCTATGTGCATCAAGGGTTAAACAAGCTGCTACTGAGGAGCACTGCTGCCCAATCACCATTACAGCCACACAAATTACAGCCCTTGGCGTTTATAAATCAGGCAGCAGCCTCTAAGGTCTCTAAAATGTTTTGAGAATCTCTGCCCTATGAGACAGTTTGCAGCTGGATGTATGTGTAGATTTTAACAGTATATAGGAAAACAGTATACGGCAGTGCTTCCCAAAACTGGTGGGTCGTGACCCACCACCTTGGGAAGCACTGGCCAGTACCCTTTTAAGGAATGGGGAGAGAGCAACGCAATCCCTAGGATCATGCTGCTGCCCTGGGTAAAGGGGCTTATTTTACACTTACCCCTCGCATTGGCCTGTGGGGTGTGTGTGTGTTGGGAGCCCTGGGGACACCCCCGCAGGGCTCCCCAAGACTCCCCACACACCCCTAGAGGCCAGCACTGCAAGGGATAATTATAAAATAAGCCTCTTCACCCAGGGTAGCAGCATGATCCTGGGGATCACGTCGCTGCCTTTACCCCGCCTCTCTCCCCCCCCCCCACTATTTACAAGGTTTCCAACTTCCTTGGAGGAGTTTAGGAACCACTGGTATAGGGGAAGCAAGCTAACCTTTCTCAGTGTGCAATCCCAATCTGATTTGAAGCCTGATACCGCTGCTATTAACTTTTTTGAAAAAACACCAGAAAACATCAAAGTATGTGGCTTATCTTGATCACAGATCTCCTGCTTCATGCCTTATACTGTCTGTCCTCCCTGAAAGATTTAATAATGAATTATATATTTGTATTAATAAGCTATTCATGCAAATATGCATAAAATATGCAAATCTAGCAGTATATACAGTACATTTAAGACGACTTCTGCCTCCGGCAAACCATTTATAACAATGCATTTCTGATCAGCACTGAGAATTTATCACCTATATGAAAACTGAAGTGGACCAACTTCTAACATTCCAAGATCTGCAATTTCTACCCTCCGTTTGGAAAGCGGCACAAATGGTAGTCAAGATGAGATGCACATCCAGCTATCATTATCTAGCCTCCTCCTTGCAGATG
This sequence comes from Lerista edwardsae, assembly GCA_029204185.1. Taxonomy (NCBI): domain Eukaryota; kingdom Metazoa; phylum Chordata; class Lepidosauria; order Squamata; family Scincidae; genus Lerista; species Lerista edwardsae. The sequence goes on from JAJKFI010000020.1 coordinate 4,447,636, forward strand.
CAAATTATGTCAATAATACAACGATTTCATACAGCCCTCTGGTGCATTAAAAAAATGCCCATGCTGATTATACCTTAGGCCTTCCAAGATTCATTGCACACCCTGAGTCAATGTGGTCTAGTTGGTGAGGCTGAAATGGGTTCATGTACTTGTTTCATGATGACCAAATAGCCTTCACACTGACCTTGAGACACTTGTTCAGTTCTCCATCTCTAATGGAGTTGAAAAATGGTGGTGATCTCAGGAGGATATTGTGAAGCTGAATGAGATATTCAGCTTATATCTTCTTAAAAATAATACATATCCTGCAAGCTCCATCAAGATCACAAGGTGCAGACTCCTTCCAACAAAGCCCCCCAAAATGAACATACATTTTTAGGTGCCTGAAGAACCCCATCTAATAATTTCTCTTAGAGCCATACCCTATCCAATTTTCCAGCACCAATGCAGTCATGCCAACAGGAGATGCACTGCATCCTGCATTGGAGGGAAGTCACAGAGGGCTCCTCATTATGAGGGACTGCTTGTTCCCTTACCTTAGGATTGCATTGTGGCTGCATCAGCACTGGAAGGTTGGGTAGGATTGGAGCCTTGCAGACGTGCCCCGTTTGCCTATGAAGCTGTCTGCTTTCAAAGCATCTTAAAGCTACTGAAAAACAGATATTAAATACTCTACAGCACCATTTTATGCAGGAGAACTCAGAAATAGTGACATGCAGTGCGGGGGCGGAAAGTGAGGCAGTAATGCCCCGCTGGGGTTCTTTGAAAAGTGCCACTGATGCAACTTATAGTGTGCAAACTCATGTTGTGAGTGTGCAGGTTGTGTCTGCACCCTCACAGGTACAGCTGTGGCAGTGGTACTTTTTGAACAACCCCAGCAGGGCATCGGTGCCTCAATTTCCACTCCCACACCTCTGCTCAGAATTAAGTTCCATTTATTTAAATGGGTCTTCCTCCAAGGTAAATGTGTACAGGATTGCAGCCAAGTAAAGATAAAAGGAAAGCAACAGGGATTAAGATAATGTGGAGACACTGCAACAACTTTTCCACCAAATGCAGCCATCTTCATTTGCTGTCAGTTTGCCAATTTTTCCCAGCATTAACTATATTGACCAGAAGAACAGAGTAATTTAGTATAGCAAAATGTCTCAAGAGTACAAAGACCTTAAAAAAGGCAACAAGTGAAGGACCATAGTTTGCTGGTTTATCATCACAAGTTTAAAAGGAACAATCCAAAGGCTAGAGACAGTGGTTGGACAAGCATTTGAGTCCACTCCCACCCACCCCTCCAAGGATTTATCTATTTTTAAAGCTAAACTCATAAGTAGAGGAGTTTGCTTCCTGTAAGATAGGATTACAACCTATATCTTACTGAACACAATGGGCTTACTTCTGAGTAAAATAAATAATTTTCGAATACCTCTACTCATAAGTAATCACTAGTGCAACAGTGCGATCTAACAGTGTTAGTCTCTAACAGTGCAACCTCATACATGTCTATTTAAAAGTAAGTTCCACTGAGTTAAATTGGGGGGGGGTACTCTCAGGTAAGCATGTACAGGATTATGCTAAAGACAGTGTAAAGGAATGAAAAGCATATTCCTTTCCTTTTACTCTTGCCTCAGTCTTCTTCTCTTCCCTGTCACCTATCCTACGTTCAACTGCAGAATGGAAACACCTTCAGGCAGGGACCCTTTTTTTTTTATTACACTGCTGTAAAAGCATGGTGCACACTGATGACAATCTATAAATAAAAAAGTAATAATGATAATCATATCCCTCTGTTCCTTACATCAGCATCTCTCACTGTTACGAAATCAGACATCCCTTCTGAACTTGTAAGATTGCTGCATACCCTTTCCTAAAAGCCTTAATGGGTACACCTGCTCAGCTCCTGCATCACCTATTCCCCATTTCCTGCTCCAACAGGGACCCTTCTCCATGCCATCCTCTGCACCTGAACGCAATTGGGTCCACAACTGTCACACTCTCTCAACTTACCTCCTCCTTTTCAGCAATTTCTGAAAAGAAACATCACAGACTTTTGGAACTGCTGAGCCTCGCTCTGGCTACTGCCAATAAGACACGCTTATTGCCCAAAAGAGTGTGCACATGCACACTCCTTGCCAGAGTCCTACAGTCTCATTGTTTTCCCCTCCTGCCTGAGAAACAAAGCTTGACAATTAACACTTGAAAGTTTACAGTGAGCCAATTCCTCTGCATGTCTACTCAGAAGCAAGCCCCACTGTGTTCAGTGGGGATTACTCCCAGAAAAGTGGGTACTGTATATAATAGGATTGCAGCCTGTATCATTTTCATACATGATTGCTACCTACATACAAAACATTCCTTTTCTGCTCCTGACAAACAGAGATCTATAAACTGCCTTAGAATAATCTTTCTGTTGCACCATGAAGATAAAGCGTTTAAAAAAATAAGAAAAAAAGAAAAACTGCCACATAACATCCAACATGACAACATTTTGTCTGGAGGTAGCAATGCCTTTAAAATGTGTAACCTGAACCCAAACCATATGACAGTAAATCCCACTGATTTTACCACAATTTACCTCTGGGTAGTATGTTTGGACTGAAGTTATTATTCCTCATGGTAATTATTCTAGGTTCATTTTCACACACAGGCTATAATCTAAAAGCACATGATGTTCTATGGGGCTAACTCCCTAGTAAATGTGTTTAGGATTGATCTTAAAGCCAGTGAGCTAGTGCAGTGAGGTTGTCAAGATCAAGTCTCCCTGGCTCAGCCAGAGGTAGTCATAAGCCATTATTTCCAGCCTCAGCCCGTTTGTAATATAATGTAAACCACCAGGTATCTCAAATCAGGGACTATAGGTTCAGGACTCAGACCCCTAATTTGCTGCATCTAACAGTGCAAACTAATAATACCTACTCAGAAGACTTACTCCCAGGTAAGTGGGTGCAAGATGAGTGGCTGGGAGAAGGCCAAGTGATCTTGCAAGCTTTGGTGCTCCACAGCACACACACCCAACACTGGCAGGCTGGGAAAACATAGCCAACCACTCTTGAGGAATCACATGGCCTAGAGAGCCAACAGGATCCCTGCTGGCCCTATATAAGATCTCTTCTGGCTGGCTGCTTTCCCAGTCTGAGCTCCTTGTCTGTAAGAGGAGGTGCTAACCAGACTGATGCCTAACTCTGCCTGTCCTTATCCATGCTCTATGTCTCTGGTCATTGCAAAACCTTGCCCCTAGCCTGCTTTTGACCATATCCTTTGCATTCTCATCAGCCTATACTGGAACATAGCTCTTGGCCTGCTTGACTATGCTGTTTGGCTCAGAGTGAGGTATGGGAGTAGTACTGACCTGTCTTACAGGGCTACTATATGGATGTTTTAGATCAGCCATTTTCAACCACTGTGCGATTGCACATTGATGTGCTGGGAGAGGTCCACAAGTGTGCTGCGGGAACTTGGGGCTAGGTCATTTTATTAGTAGGGCTGATGGTGGATGTAAGCCCCCCCCCCCAGCAGCATGGTGTACCTTGTCAATTGTCAAACAACTGATAGTGTGCCTTGACAATTTTAGGGCCTGGTCAGTGTGCAGTCAGATGAAAAAGGCTGAAAATCACTGTTTTAGATGGCATGTGAAAAATTCTGAGCTCTCAGTAAAATCAACTGGACTTTCTAATACTGGACTGCAAATATTTCACAAGAGCTGACAGGTCTGTCTCTGGAATGTGAGCACAGTGTTATGTGCTACAGGGGTTAATATCCCTAAGGAAAGTGTTCTGCCTGCCAATGCAAGTGCTTAGGCACTGGCCCCATAAATGCGGGTGATCGCATAATGGGTTGCTTGATCATGTCCCTGGCATAAGATTCACAATGACATGACCTCTATTCCTGTGGTGAGGGCTTGTAAATGTTACAAGCAGGAAGGGGGGGGATAATTCAAACCTGACCAAAAGAAGGGCACAATCCTATGCATGTCTACATACTCAGAAGTAAGTCCTATTGTGTTTAATGGGACTTACTCCCAGGAAAGTGTAAATTGGGTTGCAGCCTTAGTTGAGACGGGAGAAAATGAAGTTGATGTGGGCAGTTCTGCTTATAGACACAGAATCCAGGGTCACTTGATTAGAATCCTTTGCTGAACTCTGCCAAATCTCTGCAAGCTCTTGTAGCAGCCAAGGCCTCCTCTAAACGTTCCATGCTTTCTCTTAATGTGTACGCAAAATGCATGCACATGACAACTGTGTATTTGCAAGTGCACTGATTATACAAGTACATATGCCAGGAGGCCTGTCTGTGCCACCCCACCACATAGATATGCACACACAACAGCAGCAGCAAAAATCAAGCATGTACGTTGCTGCTACATAATCTTGAGAAAGTAGCTCCTGTTCCACAGCAATGAGGAACCAAGTACACCTCCGCCCCCGACCCCCCACCATCAAGTGGAGTGACAAAGAAAGGAGAATGAGATTCTGGCTGCCTGGAGGGCAGGCACCGTTCGCTGTCTGCATCCATCCCTGGGTGGGTCACTGCTCCAGGGCTGCACCTTGCCTGCCCCCTGGGACCTCGGTCAATGAAGGGCCGATTCTGCGAGTCCGCCCGTCTAGCGACGGGGGGGGGGAGACACATGCCCTCTTCTGCAGGTGCCTCCCAGGGCCACCTTTCTGCCCAGTCGGCTCTGGGCACACTCTCGCCTGCCTGGTGCGCGGGCAGCCCCGTCTCTCTGCTGCTGCTGCTGCTGCTGGGGGAGAGGACGGGGCGGAAGCGGACATTCCTCCTGGCCGTCCAGTGGGCGGCGGAGAGGGCTGGGGGCGCGCAGAGAGGACTGTCTGTGTCTGGCACCGCCGGGGCTGACCCGCCTCCCTCTGCCCCGTCCCGCGGGGGGTGGCGGCGGCGGCGGGCAGAGATGCGCTGTCTGGCTCTGCCCTATGGGGAGGCTGGCATGGCGGCGGGCACCGTCTGTCCCGCCTGCGGAGCGCCGGCGACGGCGGGGAAGGCAGGGGAAGAGGGGAGGCCCCGTCCCGGGGCGACGGCTCTCCCGGGCTCGGGGTGGGTCCCTGGGTCGCCCTGCCAGCCTGCCTCGGGGCTCCCCCCGGGCCCTTGCCATGCAGGGGCGCCGGCGCCCGCCCCAGGCCGGGCGCATGGGGGAGGCCTCAGCCCCTCTCGCGGGCCCCCGCCGTTCGCCCTTCCCTCCTCGGCCGCACTTACCGACGCAGGCTGGTTCCCTGTGGGCTCCGCCGCCGCCCGGGCCCGCACAGGCCTCACCCAGCGCCGGGCAGCGACCGCCTCAACATGGCGGCGGGGGCTGCGGGCGGGGCTGAGGACGGGGCGGGGCCTGGAAGGCCAGGCCGGGCCTCCGCGGCGGGGGCCGCGAGCGACGTGGGACGCGGAGGCCGCAGTGGTCGTCCAGGGGTGCCTGAGGGAGGGAAGGGGCTGCGGCCCCGCCACCGCAGCCTGCTCGCCACCACCCCCGCCTTCCTCTGCGACCCCGTTGCCCCCGCCCTGCTATTCATTCCCCCGGGGTGACCTCACCCCGCACCCCAGCAACAGCCCAGCACCAACCCACGCGCAGATTCGCCTTTTATTTTCTTCGTAGCAAAGCTTGGTAACGAGCAGGCGCTTAGCATTTAGGACGACTTTGCCTACCACCCTGGGCACGCTTTCCTGGGAGTAAGTAATCCCCACGTTCAGGGTGACCAGGCGTCCTCTTGTTCCAGGACATGTCCTGCATTTCAACCTTCTGCCCCGAGTAAATTTCATAATGCCTTACATGTCAAGACAGACGCAGGGTGCCGGTGTCAAGGGGGGCTGCCAGCATCACTTGCCTGTGTGTTTGTCCTTGGTTCCTTCCTTCATTGGGCTGCATTAAAGAAGGGCAAGACAACCCAAAATCTCTCTCTCTCTCTCTCTGTGTGTGTATACATATACCCACCCACACACACACAGTGTGTGTGTGTGTGCACTATGTATCTATCTATCTATGTATAGGGCGCAATCCTAACCTGGAGTTAGGCCAGCAAAGTTTGGCTGGCACCAGGGCCACCATAAAGCGTGTTTGGAGCACTCTTTGAGTCAGGGAGGATGGTGCACATCTGTGTCCTGGGGTGGGGGCAGGGGAGAACTCTAAACATAGGTTCTAAACATCTTATCCATGAGTTTCAGGTTTCTATGGTGGGCCCAGGAACCTTTCCCCCACAGATACCGGGGCATGCCTGTACATTATTTAATGGCATTTGCAACTGATGCAGCTGGCATTTCATTGGTGAGTGTATCCAAATATCATAATACTTAACATTTATATAGTACTGTTTGAGTGCAAAATGCTTCATATTTTTTAACTTGATGCAAGCTTTACAACAACCTTGTGAGGTAGGTATTATCCCCGTACTGCAAAGATAATTCAGTTGCATCAGAGTACTGCAAAGATAATTCAGTTGCATCAGAGGCTGAAAGGGAGAGGTTTGCCTAAGGCCAGCCAGTCAGTTCCTGGCATAAGTAGGATTCAAATCAGGGAAGCCTTGAAGCTTTGACTTTCTTACCTACTGTGCTTCACAATCTGTCATTGATACTGCTTTTCAAGTTCTGATATAATTTTGAATTCACAACATATGCATTTTAAAAGTATTCTTATTTATTTTGTCTTAAGCGTGTTCCATGCATATAATTTTTTTAAAGATCAAATATTTAAAAGTAATGGAGACTAAGAGCCCAATCCTATGCATTTGTACTCAGAACTGTCCCATTATAGTCGATGCATCTTACTTCCAGGTAAGTGTGGATAGGATTGCAGCCTTAAAGTGTGTTTGGCACAGTGTGCTTGCAGCTTGTTGGAGTTTGTGTTAAACATTTGAAACCCAATCAAGGACCCCAGATATTTTGCCACGTGAATGCTTTGTTCACAATTGGAGTGTATCATAAGCTATGTAGTGTCAAGGCAACATAACAGACATTCTCACTGTTAACCACCAGGTCCTAGGCTACCTTGTTGAATATCGGCCCTAATAACAGGCACTACCTCTCTGCAGAATCCTGATACTCAGTAACAAATCGGTCTAGGCATGCCAAGGGGATAGCCTGGAGGCTGCTCCAAAACCTTTCATAAAAAGAAGTAATCAATAATCCAAAACCAAGGTCCATGAGCAAAGTCAAAGTCCAGGCAAAGAAGTGTAAAATAAGAAGCAGGAAAGAGAGGAATAGATAGGAACATAGAGCTGCAACAACCGTTTGGCTGGTCTAGCAGGCTGCTTTGTTTTTCTTCTTTATGTAGGGCTGCAAAGAGACCGGATGAAGCAAGAGATTGCATAGCAGTGCAGGTTGTGGCTGAGCAGAATTGGATGTGCTTCCTGACTATTTTGCATCCATATTTCTAGAACCAACCATCCTAAGACCTGCCAGCGCTTCAGGCAGTGTGCCGTTCCCCTTACCCATTATGGCATGCATGCCTCTGCTCCTCTACCTCCCTCGATTCAAAAAAAGAAGAGGGAGGAGATGAGAGTAGGGGAACTAGAATATCTCTGCTACTCTTCCTTCTTTGCTCGATTTCCTGCTTCCATCCAGGAAGCAGGAAGAGCAGTGGAAGGGGGCAGGAGGATGGAGGTGGGCATTTTCAGCCAGCTCGCTGCCTGAGGCAATCCCCTCAGTTGGCCTCATTGATGGGCCGACCCTGCATCTTTCAATCACAAGGATTATGATGATTTCGTACTCTGACATTCCACAGATCAAAATAGGAACAGGTTGGTCATACCCCTATTCTCATTTGCAGCACCTACTGTGATTAAAGGCTGTCCACTGCTTTCTATAGGCCATACTCATGTGTTCCCCAAAATTTATGTAAGGATTTCTGTCCTGCCTTTCCATTTCCTAAGAGGCCCACAAGGCTGTTTACAACAATTAAAATAGTATATTTTACTATTACTCAGTAAAGTTACTATTACTATTACTTTTAATAAAATACTCAGAATATTAATACAATCATACCTCAGTTAGCACAACTTCCTTTACTGTCAGTTTGTTTCAGCTTCCTGTCCCAGGGCGCAGTCCTAAACTGAGTTAGGCCGGCATAAACTAAACCAGCAAAGTTTGGCCAGCACAAGGGACACCGTAAAGTATGTTGGGCCACTCTTGGAGTCAGAGAGGCCAGCACACAGATGTGTGCCATCCTCCCTGACTCCGAGAGTGGTTTAAATGCGCTTTATGGTGGTCCGTGTGCTGACCAAACTTTGCTGGCTTAGCTTAAGCTGGCCTAACTCCAGTTTAGGATTGCGCTCCCAGTGTGATTGACACCCACTGCTTCCTGCCTATTAGATCAGTGGTGCTCCTAATTGCGCTGTTTCATGTAGTTCTTGACTTTCCCTGCAGGGGTGTAGCTAAAGAAAGTGTAGCCCAATGCAGAGGGCAAAATGATGCCCCAGAAGTGATGGTACAACAGGAAGTGATGCCACAGTTGTATTTTTGTTTTCTCATGGTTTTTGGCCATACGTTTTGATAGAATGAAATTGCACTCTGGTTTGTTTCATTGCATTCTGCATGAAATTCCACATTGAATGATATATAACATGACACTATTATTCCTACAAATTGCTGTTTTAACAAACCTCGAATTTTTATATGACAGTCGTATTTCTGTTTTCTGGTTGTTTGGACATAACTTTTGATAGCATAAAGATATTGCGCCCTGGTTTGTTTCACTGCATGCTGCATTAAATTACCTTTCCAATGATGTATAACATGATGGTATCATTCATACATACCAAGGTTTTCACCATTTTGGCTGCTAGTGTCAAGCTCAGCTTGTTGCCCTCCCCCCTAAAGCTTGTTGCCCAGTGCACCCCCTGCACTTCTTTAGCTACACCCCTTTCCTCTGAGCTGTACAATAAGGAAACCTTCAACTTAAAATCCAACCCTATGAATAAATAACTGAACTGAGAAGTCAGTATAAAGGAGCATAACAACAGCGTACCACGTGAGGGCTACTAATTAAGCAAATGTTCATTCAAACCCATGAGGAGGTCGGTGAGCCTCTAGAGGGAGTGAATTGCAGATCCTGGGTGCTATAACCCTTGGTTTGTTGTCCCCCCCGAACCTCAGATGTGGGACCGTTGAGTAGGGTTTGGGGTTCCAACTAGAACCCATGCTGCAGTGTGTTGTGCCAGCTGTAGCTTCCAATAGATTGAATATATTATAAATAGTTCAAAACGTACCTAGACAGCTGCAGGATTTTAAAAGGTAGGCTGGGCACTGCATGATACCTTATTATTCATCTGTGCATCTGTGCCGTAATAGGTGAGATGCATCATTCCAGTTCCTGAGGACCATAACTTCTAGAGACCCTGGTGAAGGAGCTGAAGCCCTGGAGAATGATAATGCTAGCAATTTACACTAATTACGTTTTAATAAGGCATTCTCAAAACAGCAAATGTAGGGGTAGTGATTTGCTTGGGAATAGATACCAGAAACTGAAGGCGGTCCCTGGTTAAATAGGGAAAGTTGGAATGTTTTCTTCTACTCCAGAAAGCTTTTAAAATCCACTGTCTTAAGTGAGTTTTCACAGCAGCCATTTTGCATTGTTCCCTGGTTTTATGATACTAGTATTGTTTCCACTTGCCTTCTCAGCCATTTTGTATTTTAAAAAATAGGGTTAAAAAAGTGTGATTTCACATTTGCCGTTAGAAGCAAGCTGGTTACATTAAACACGCTACCTTTGCATTGACATTGGACAAAATGCGGCTAATCCCTGGAGAGACTGGTGCTCTTGATTGTCATTTGAACTTTCGCAGTGATATTTCATGCAGGGTAAATTAGACATGTTCCTAATTATTCAACCTGGCTAGTTTTATTTGTAAATAGCAAGCAGGAGTGTGAAATGTGGCAAGGGAGAGGGGAGAGCTTTAGGACTCCCTCCCCACTGTTTTTGACAATCAGCAATCAGCAGTATTTATATACTGCTTTTCAACACAAAGTTTAACACAAAGCAGTTTACAGGCTAATAATAATAAGAACGTCACCATTGTGCCAATCATAAAAGGAGCATTGGGCGCAGTCCCGAAGAGACTTAAGCAAACATCTTAAAACACTTGATCTCACCAGAGACAAACTGAGTGCTGAGTGCGCCCATGGCAGGGCAACGAAACCGCACCCCCAGCACGTTGCCCCGCCCCCGTGCATTGCTCTGCCATGCCTCCCTGCACCCGGAATAGCTCCATTTTGGAGTGAAACGGACACCAGGGAGGGTGGGCTGGCCAAACAGCGCGGGTTAGCGTGCGGGTTACTCTGCGCAATGGTGCTCCGCCGCTGCCAGCGCCCATGGCTCGCGCCACCCTCGGCTACACCCACGCTCCACCTCTGGATCTCCCTGAAAACTCGGCCGTGCAACTACAAAAGGCAGCCCTTCTAGGGACTGTCCACATACTGAGAAAATACCTCTGAACATCCCAGGTCCTTGGGAAGGACCCGATACTCACAGTATATCCATCACTACACCTGTAGTGACTGTGCAAAAGTATAATAATAATAATAATAATAATAGTCTGATGTTTTGATGCAAATTGCAGAGGGCCACTGCACCTGCAACTTTTAGACGGAAGAAAACCTAAAATCGAAAGCCAGTGGACTTTTTTTCCTACTAAAAGCAATTAAATATGAAGTGGGCTGTGACTTGGGATCAAAACCAAGAGTGGTGGCACAGTCCTAAAGTCGTCATCCTCATCTCCCACCATGTCATGTTTTGTTGGCCTCATGCTTCCTATGTGCAAGGAAAACTGCTCCCCCCCCCCATCGAGCAATTAGATGCTTGTCTACTTGGACCCTAAGAGGCATTATCTGTCCTCTTGAATGATTAGCTCTTAAAGTAATAACTAACCAGCATTCTGGTGAGCAAACCTGTAGCTATAGGAACATATGAAGCTACCTTTTACTCCATCTTTTTACCTTTTACTCCTTTTGACTCCATCAAGATCAGTGTTTACTCTGTCGGACGCCAGCTCTCAAGACAAGGGTCTTTTGCCCTTCTGGGAGATGTAACCACTGAGCTTGTAACCTCTTGCAAATAACGCAGGTGCACCACCAGCGACCTACATCTATCTCTAGTGTGTGTGTGTGTGTGTGTGTGTGTGTGTGAGAGAGAGAGAGAGAGAGAGAGAGAGAGAGCGCTAAGGGTTGACTAAAGAGTGTTTCCCTTCTTGATTTTTTTTTCAGTTTTGGATCTGCCTTTGGATGCTTCCAAGTTGTATTTTTGCATTTGCAATACATGCAAATTTGCAAGCCATGCATGCTTCATCAATGTGCACCCACAGATCCCCATCCAAAGATATGGGGAGTGTGATGATCCCCTGCTGGCTGTTACTAGCCTAAGTGGGTGGGCAAAGGGTTGGAATTTGAAGATACTTGAGCTGTGTTATGTTCTGTTATGAAATATGCAAGATGCTAGAATGAAAAGGGAGGAGTGTATATGGAAAAATGACCTAGAGGTGGCTAAGTCCTTGCATATCAAGGAGAGCTTGTATCTTTGTTGCTTGGTGTCACATTGTGGAGAAGACGCTCTGCTTGTTGCTTTGCTAGGTCCCATGCTGTTATTCATTTGTGAATCCGGGCAGTGGCTTCGCTGGTTCTTGCTTGCCTCTGCATTTATTCCTGGCTGTTTGTTGTCAGGCTTCTTACACATGGCAATCATTGCCCAGGGCACCTCCAAGCTTGGATTCTGTTTTCCTGTTTCCTTCTTCCTGACCTTTCAACATAACGATTGGCAATAATTACTTTTACTACATTCAGTGCTGTAGTAACCCCCCGCCCCGTTTCAAATGTCAGCCATGCATTGTAGCTCTCTTAATGCTGGAAAATTGCTCAAAGGCCCCAGAAAATGCATGCATCTTAGAGCGCAATCCTAACCTGGAATTAGGCCAGCACAGTTAGGCCAGCAATGTTTGGCTGGCACAAGGGACACCATAAAGTATGTTTAGACCACTCAATGAAATATGTTTGGACCACCACACAGATGTGCATCATTGTCCCTGACTCCGAGAGTGGCCCAAACACACTTCATGTTGGGCCTTGTGCCGGCCAAACTTTGCTGGCCGAACTGTGCAGGTTAAGATTGTGTTCTTAGTCTCAGGTGCTCCCTCTGTAAAATGGGAGTAATAATACTGATCTACCTTACAGGGCTATTGTAAGGATTACTGAAACACCAGAGGTAAAGTGCTTTGAGTACTTAAGAAAAGCAGCACTATACACTGTACAGAGCAATCCGAGCTTACCTCTGAGCTGGTGCAGGTCCCTTGTGCTGGCTCTCGAGTGTTGTAAACATGCCAAAAAGCAAGTTTGTGGCTACTCAGGAGCCAGTTAGGCTGGTGCTAGGAGGTGTGCTGGCCTAGCAGCACTGGATCCTGCCCCGGAGGTGGTGAGTTTGTGCCAGCCCAGGCAGTCAGGTGCAGAGAGTGGTGAGAGGGCAGAATGGAGGCAGGGTGGGGTTATTCTGGGGAGGGGTGTGGATTGGGCCTGGAAGGGGGTGGGAACAGCTGCAGCAGTGCAGGCTGAATCCCAACCCTCGTCTTAGGCCCAGGTGGGGTTACACACAGTGGTGGGATTCAGGGGGTTTGCCCAGGTTCTATAGAACTGGTTGTTAAATGGACGGGCCCCACCCACTCGCTTACCTCGGCTGGCTTCGGGTTTTTTTTTGCTCCGGCTATGACGTCATAGAACCGGTTGTTAATTCATTTGAATCCCACCACTGGTTACACAGGCTGCTTGAATTTGCACCCATGAAATTGTGGATGCAGATCCAAGAAGCCACATAGTAATGGCTGGGAAAGGGAAAAATGTCCCCTTGTTCTGAATTGCACTCCAGCTGCCACATACCTTGTGCTGGATTCATTGCAGGCAACTCGCCCTGCCTGTTCTAGCGTAAGTTAGGATTGCACCCTAAGTAGTTAAATATAGTTAATGTTTGGCTAAAAAGTAAAGGTTGTGGGCCCATTCCTAACCTGGAGTTAGGCCAGCACAGTTAGGCCAGCAAAATTTGGCCGGCACAAGGGACACCATAAAGCATGTTTGGACTACTCTCCAAGTCAGGGAGGATGGTGCATGTCTGTGTGCTGGCCTCTCTCTCGGAGAGTGGTCCAGATGTGCTTTATGGTGGCCCTTGTGCTGGCCGAACTTCGCTGGCCTAACTGTGCCGGCCTAACTCCAGGTTAGGAATGCACTTTGATATAGACAAAAGTGAGATGCTGATGCTCTAAGTAGCTAGGTTCTCCCAGAGCCACAAGAAGCAACATATGTAGTGCTCCGAAGTGAATGAACCTGTTTCTCTCTTTCAGGGCAGCTGCATGCTATACCTCGAACAAATGGAATACTTTGCAAACATCCGACAAGCTGTAGCTGACTCACAATGCATTTCATGTTCTCCTGTATTGTTTAATATCCATTATAAAATATTAAATCAGATAAATACCTTTGGCCTTTCTGCAGAGAAAGGGGAAAAGTTGTCTTTATTGTCTGCTCAAATGCCACCATTTTCACTGAAAATGCTAATGAGATTATGTAAAAGGTTATTTCTTTCATTTCAGCAGAGAGGCACGTTGACACAGTGGTGATGCCCTTTGTTTATGCCTTGTTAATGACTTCTTTTGTCTCCAGGAAGCTCGGGCTTTCTGTGTCTTTTACTCCTCAAGCACCACACTTAAGGCAACTGCCTAACTTATCAAGTAAAGGAGTTTTGAAGAAGATGGAGTGGACCCTAATAAGTGCCAGGAAGTGGCTGGCACATAGCAAGATCCTTCAAGGGGGAAAGAGTGTCTGAGTCACCAATTTGCTTTGTGATCGATACAATAAATGGGAACTTCCAGAAGGGGCGCCCCTGTCTAGTCCGTTGCAACACAACCAACAGGCTTGTAGCAGCTTTGCCTATTTATTTCTGAGTATGTTTTTGTGGACGGCAGTCCACTTCATCATCAGATGAAGTTCATATCCATGAGATGCAGGTACCTAGTTGTCTTGTGTGCTCCCTAAGGCATCTGGTAGGCCACTATGAGATGCAGGAAAACTGGACTAGATGGGCCCTTGGCCTGATCCAGCAGGGCTCTTCTTATGTTCTTAGGATAGCAAATTCTGTTTTATTTACCTCATATTTACCTCAGAAGTTTACCTCAGAATGCCAGATACAAGGGGGTGGCAACAGGATGCAGGTCTCTTGTTGCCTTGTGTGCTCCCTAAGGCATCTGGTAGGCCACTGTGAGATACAGGAAGCTGGACCAGATGGACCTTTGGCCTGATCCAGCAGGGCTCGTCTTATGTTAGATGCATATATGGGTAATAGAGACAAAGATAAAAAGTTGTGAAAGGTGAAGTCAAAGAGCTCAGGGGTGAAAGATGAAGGGTCCAATCCTATCCAACTTCCCAGTATCGATGCAGTCTCAATGTAGCTCTAACGTAAGGGAACATATGTGCCCTTATCTTGAGGAGGCCTTTGTGATTGCCCCCCCTTACCGCAAGAGGCAGCACACATCCCATTGGCACATTTGCATTGGTGCAGGATATTTGGATAGGATTTAGCCCAAAGTCACCCCATTATCATGTAAAGTACAGTGACGTTCCGCATCAATAGAAGTTTGTTTACTATCCATAGTAATCTACCTCACCCTCACCCAACTCTCAGCCCTCAGAATGAGCCCCCCAAGGTGACTCACAATGATGAAAAACCAAATTAATCAAATCAACATCAGTTTTAAAATTCATAAAATATTAGTGAAAGTGATGCAACACAAAGTGGTAGGGGGCAAAAATTAATTAACAGTTATTATTAGGAACAAGAGTATTTCTAGATGGCATTTCAACAAACGTCCTTCACATAAATGCTTTACATAGCTATGTAAATAAATACATTTCCCTGCTCCTGGTTCTCGATGGACTCACAATCTGAAAAAGCTGCCCAAAAGACACCAGCAATAGCAATAGTTAAAGCAACACCCTGGCTATGCTGAATTAGTTGGAGTATTGTGGAGGAATGATTATTATTAAAATCTAAAGATCATGAAATGCAGTGGGTGACTGTTTTTATATGTCCCCAAAGGAATGAGATCTGGCTGAACTCAGGGCGCAATCCAGAGCGCCACATTGCTGCGTTGACACACAAGACACGCAACACTGACACGGGGTCGCCAAGCGACACCCCTGCATCGGCGCTATGACTCCCAGACCGGTGCTGCATGCAGCACTGGCCTGGGAGCGTGGCTGCTGCACCTCCTCTGCACCAGCGCATTCCAAGGCTTAGAGGCATTCCAAGGTGTGTGGGTGGTGGGATGGGTGTTCCTGGGTGGGGGGTGGGCGGGCCAGCAGGTGTGCTGATCTGGGGAGGGGGGCAGACCCAGGATTTGGCCAAATCCAAGGGCCCTTCTCCAGACTGCGTGGCCCCGATTCGGGCTCCGTGGCCTTCTCAGATCTGCACCTGCTATTTTGCAGGCGCAGATCCAAGGAGCCCACTGGGGAGGCTGGTGCCTCCCCTTGTGCCGGGGAGGCTCCAGCCCCCCCCCCCCCGTAAGCAGCACTGGATACAGTGCAGGCTACCCGACCTGCCTGCTCAGGATTGCGCTGCTGGTCATTCGACAAAGTGATGAGACAGGAAGCCTTCAGCAAGCCAAATCAAATAGTTGAATGATGGAGCAGAACACAAAGGCGTTTGTTGTCTGGCTGTGGTTCATGAGGTGCAAAGCTCAGATCTGATCTATGCATATGCTACGTCCATGTATCTGCATATTTCCACAGATGTACAGTCATCTCCATCTTAATGCCAGGCTGCATCTTTGAATCTTTGTGCCAGAATGCATCTGTGTGACAAAACACTGATAGGATCACATCAGGTTAAGGTAGACATGGAGACAGCTAGATTGGGAAAGGGATGAGGAGAAGGCACCAGGGATTCCTGAAAACAGAGTAGCAGACAATCTTGACAGCAGTTGCAAAATGCAGGGGAGGTGTCAATAACAAAAGTAGATAGCCAGGTATTGCTGGGAAGCAGGAGGCATACCCTGAAGGCAAAGCTATGATCACTTAGCACAAGAAAATGTTAGTTTCTAACACTGGAAAATTTCAGGCGGTCATTAAGACATGTCTGTTAGAAGTTGGTAGACCTAGAACCAGGAGCCAGCTCGTCTGTATGCTGCAGCACCACCTAAGGAGCCACAGGTTGGAGTGTTCCCAGAGCACTGGTGTATTCCAGGGTTCTAGAGTAACTGCCTAGAAAGGTGAACCACTTGCTGCCCCTGAAGACCAATTACCAGTACTTCCTTTCCAGGTCAGTGTAGGACTTTAAGAAGAACCTTAATTGTGCTTGCTTCCTGCCCCATATTGTTACCTGTTGCCCTACATTGTCATTTTTTCATCTCTTAAACAAGTTTATTAGATCCAAACCAGTGTTTCCCAACCTGTGGGTTGGGACTCACCAGTGGGTTGTGAGCCAGTTTCAGGTGGGTCACAAAGCACCTAAAGCAGCCATATTGGGAAGATGGGATGCTGGAAAGGGGGAGGGCTGTGTGGTTGTTTTGCTTGTGTCAAGGTTGCAAATAGGCCTTTTCCTTTCTGATTCATGTTGCTAAACAGCTGAGAAATAACCCAAGTGATTGCTGCATTCTCAGAAAAGCAGCAGGCTCTGGCATCACAATTATGACACTACTAGCTGCGATATCACTTCAGGTGAGTCCCAGACAGATTGCCATTCTAAAAAGTGGGTCCCAGTGCTAAAAGGTTTGAGAACCACTGAACTAGACCAGAGGGAATGTTGCTCCAGCACTTGCTGGTACCTACTAAGGCAATGGTATTCAAACTTTTTATACCGGGACCCACTTTTTAGAATGGCACTCATGTTGGGACCCACTGGAAATGATGTAATTAACCTGGAAGTGATGTAGTGGCAGGAAGGACTCAATTTGAGATAACGATGTACTTAAGTAGTTGCCTGACCTGGCTCACTTTATTTGCAAGGCTCTAGGTTCAAATGCCCTTATTGAGAATTGGAAAGAAAATCACTAGTATGTGCTAAGTTCTGCAGTGGTACAGCGGTTGTCTAAAGCAGCAGTTCCTAAGTTTTTTAGTGTCGGGACCCACTTTTTAAAATGACACTTTTATTGGGACCCACCTAGGCTTATGAGACTTAAAAAAGGAGATCTATAAGAAAATTGTTTATTTACAAAACAGCTCAATCCATTTGTCATAATGCAACAGCCGCAATGAACATTTTGAATGCTCTCCTTCCATTTCTATTTCTCCCCAGAAAAATAAAAAAAACAGCATCTTCCTTGTTTTTGTTTTTTCAATTCTTTATTAGGGAACCAACTAAGACACATTTACAAACCCAAGGAGCTGAGCTCTTTTCCGGGTAATCAGCAGCTATCTTGCAAACTGGAGGAGCTGGGCTGTTTGCAAGATAATTAGCAGCTGATTTCTGAATAGCCTCTGGGCTTGAGGCAGTTATTGTTATCTGATCTTGCCATAACCTGTCTTTACATTGGAGGATCTGCCCAGCCCTTTGTGACCCACCCAAAATTGGGTCCTGACCCACCAGTGTATCCTGACCCACAGATTGGGAACTACTGGTCTAAAAATTTATTTTTCTCTTTTGTAAGCTGGAAGTGCAGACCATTAGATTTTTTTTATGCTTAATATGAAAATGCAATAGCCGGAAGATTCAGGCATGCTTGCACCATCCCTGCTTCTTGTAAGATTTAATAGCTTGTATGTTTCATCAGTTTGACACAGACACACAAGGATGAATCACGGCGAAGCCCAGATGATCAAAAGGATTCTAGTTTTTAATTGCCATCTGTGATCTTAGCTCTGCGCTTGTGTGTTGCTCAAAGCCTGGTCAATAACTTGACTCATCTAAAAGACAATTTCTTGACTCCTTACAAAGATGTCAGAAGGCCCTTAGATTTGAAAGCCTCAGTGATGCTGCAGATGCTGCCTTGATCTCATAGAGAGTGGCTAATGCTCCAGAAAAACAACTTTAATTCTAAATGGCAGAGTGAGTAGCGATATCAGCTTGAGGGTGGAAAGGGAGGAAATGCAGAAGAGTGTGCTTTTGGCCACTGTTCCTTGCTCGTTAATAGCTGAAGGGCCTTGGGGAGCTCAGGCCTTTATCCTTGCATCAACATGCTCAAAGCCTGGTACAGCTTCCATCTTCTCCATAGAAAAAATCTTTCTACTTTGAAACCCCTGCAGCTCCCAAAGATCAGCGATCGTACTCCTCAGCATGGTTTTTCAGAATCGTACATGAATCCAGCTGCCTTTCTCCAGGCTAAGCACTGGCAGGACTTATCAGGGCTAAAACTGGGCACCCTTGTGCTCTGTCCTCCTTGTGGCACTAGTTCTCGTTCTGCAGTGTCTGCTGACCCATGGTCAGAGCTGTTGGCCCCCAGAGGGATCCGTTCTTTTCTTACTAAGGGCTCGATCCTGAGCCCTTCATTGGGGGTAGCAATCAATCAATCAAAGTATTTATATACTGCTTTTCAACACAAAGTTCACAACACAGTTTTCATGAGGAGGAGGAGGAGGAGGAGGATGAAGTTAAATTGTAAGGGCTTACCGTCCACACTGCAGCGGTGCTAGAGCTTACCATCCGAAGGCGTCAACGCAATGACGGTGGTCGGTAAGTGAACCGGCTGCCGGTGTTGCAGGGATTCCGGGTTGGGTGGGAGGGCCAAAGTGGGAGGCTGGGATCAGTGGTGATGTTGCTGGATCCTGACCTCCACGTTGGGCCATGCGGAGGCCCTCACCTCTGCGCCAGCAAAATAGCCAGTGCAGAGGCAAGGAGACCCATGACCCTCCCTGTGCTCTTACCACGGGTGAAGGGGACAAGCGTCTCCTCCTCCCTTGGAGCCTCCTGTGGCTGCTTAGCTGCCACAGGATGCAGTGGTAGCCGTTTGGCTATCGCTTCGCCTGTGGCAGCCAGGCAACTCAGGAAGGGCTGCCCAGGAGGCTTCCTTGTGGGGTAAGAGTCTGGCTGAGTCCTGATCAGAGGAGTCACTAGGGTTTGTGTCACCTGGTGCAAGACCTTATTGTGTCACCCCCATGATGGACCTCCTCCCGTACCAAAGCAATACGGAATAAATTACAGTATCATACGCACAACCCAAATGCAGTGGCATAGCTAGGTGTCACCCTCGTTAACTTTATTTATTGTGATGCGTACAGGTTACCCAACAAATCAGTAACCAATTAGTGAACTGGTGATTGGGTGGGTACTTGTTCCTAGGGATTTTCTATTTACAGATCATCCCAGGAACAACCTGGTTGATCAGTCGAGGGGTGGAAGGAGCAGGAAGAGCCCACGAGAATCCCATGAGGGCTCTTTTTGCTCCCCCCATTCCATCGTTCTCTGCAGTGATGGATTGACATACTTCATGGCTGCCTACAACAAAGCAAGATTTAGGGATGGGCACAGTGGCGTCATCCTGGCGGAACGGCCCGGTACGCCGTTCCTCCAGTTCTGCGGATGGGCCCGGGCCGCACCGTCTCTCCAGAGGACGGGCAAGCTGCTCCTGGGCCCGCCTGCACCTCCCTGGTGTCCCGAATCACTCTGAAATGGAGCGATTCGGGCGCTGTGAGGCACAAGGAGGCGTGGCAGCCCTCCGCCATAGGGGCGGAGGGCTGTCAATCATCTGGGCGTTCCAGTTCCTGGCACGCCCGGATGACATTACTGGATGGGCTCCAACTTCTTGTCGGTCCTCAGCCACTGTCTGACATGGACAATCTCTGATATTGCCCACGGATGTTGCAATTTGACCCCTCAGCTCTCCCTCCCCCACATGACTCCTGGCTCCCCTCTGCCTGTGGCTCAGCCCTGGAGAGGATAGCTCAAAAGCAGTTTCAATGATACTGACATCCCAAATGGCTTAATTCAGCTGATTCATTCTAATGTAGCCCCATGTTATGGGGTCTAAAAATAATATCCAGTATGAAAAATATTCAATTAACTGTAGGCCTAGCAAATAATTAAAACAGTTTTCTGGACCATGCTATGTTAATTGACTTAAGTACTGATAGGAAGTGGTTTCTTATTAGATACTGAATGGTGAACCCAGAACCAAATACAGGTTAAATATCCCTTATCTGGACTGCTTGGGATGGAAAGGTGTCTGGATTTTGGAATAATTGCATAAATATAATGAGAAATGCTTCCTCTTTTCCCTGCTACTCATTCAGGTATCTGCTGGCCTCTTTGACATTTTTCAACAGTGTCTATACAGGTACACACCATAATGCAGGGAGTAGAACTTACAGCCTGTACCTGCACTGTACGTGGGAATGAGCACAAGGCTCACGCTACAGAAGGTTAAAAAACCTTTTATCCAAGACTTTTTAAAAAATTTGGGTTTTGGAATAGTCCAGATTTTGGATGGTCTGGGTAAGGGGGTAGTCTACCTGTACTTAACTAGAGAGTGGTGGGTGCTTGTTCTGCCAAATTCCCTGCTGGGCCTCCCCAAGGGCCCCGATGCCCACACTAGGCTAACTAGTTTCCCCGCCAGAGCGGCCTCAGAGATAGGCAAGAGGGAGGGGGCTCAGTCACCCACTGGGCCTCCTCGCTTCCAGCAGCTTCGTTTGGGATCACTGGCTGGTCAACCTCCTCCAGACTGCCCTCATCACTAGCTTAGCTCCAAAACTACCTTAAGTCTAACACCAACAAACCCCACCACCAAACAATTGGCAGTCAGCTTGCCTAAGCCATAACTGTCTCCTCCACTTGGTGGCTCCAGGGGCATGGCAGACATACAACAATTCCCAAAGGTCTCCCAAAACAACCTTACCTTAGCCGGTTCCTAAGTCCTTCAGGCAGTCATCCAGCACTCCATCAGTCCAGCACCTACCTGGTGCCCTCCTCCAGCACCTATCCAAGGTACCATCCTCCAGCACCTATCCAGCTTCTTTACTGTAGCTCCTGCCTCCAACTTTATACTGAGGTCAGCCAATCAGTGGGCAGGCTTTAATTCATCAGCCACACCCATCTGCACCTGTGCTAACCTCCCTTCATTGCCAGGGGCCTCATCAGCCTACAGCTGTGCTCCCGAGGCTTGCAAAGACCTTGGGGGTTAACCCTGTAATCCCTGGTTTATCTGGGACAAGGGGCCATTGCTGATACCATTCCCTATCTCCTTGGGGTATCTCCTGCCTTTTCCAATACAGTGCTCGTTCCCAGTCCCAGAAGAGCCAGAACTTACTGTTTACTATTAACATAGTAGTAGTGGCTGAGTAATAATTTTCATACTGGATGGGCACTTGAATCATCATAACTTAAGTTGCAAAAAGGTTGGTTTTTCAAGACTCGTGCTAACTCGAGTCATGGACGTCACTGATGTGGACCTTACTCGAGTCTGGGGAGAGTGGCTTGGAAAGGAGTAATGACTCAAATTTGACTTGTCCTCTCTCTCTTTAATGTGCATTTGCTTGCTCTCTTACTTTTTTCCATCGCTTCTGTGTCACTCCGAAAGACCTTCTGAGCAATCAGGAAGCCATCCTTCAGACTGATGGCAGCAGCAGACATGGTGGGAGGAGGAGGGTAGGTAGTTCTCGGAGGCAGAGCTGGGGGGCTGAGAGGAGGAGGAAGGCTTAAGTGTTTGAAGTTTTTTTGCTCAATGACTTGACTTATTTCTTGAAATGACTTGGGACTCAAATAAAAATGACTCGAACATTTCCGCTAGTTGCGATGGCATGTGCTATGACATGACAGAGTTGCAGGGTCGCTGCCTTGTGACTCGAATCATGGCTTGGACTCAGTAACTGGAGCACATCCCTGAATATTATGTATAGACACCATATCATGTGGATTTATTAGAATGAATCAACTGAATTAAGCCATTTGGGATGTCAATTATATTGACATCCCAAATGGCTTAATTCATTGATTCATTCTAATACATTGAATTCTAATGATACTGACATCCCAAATGGCTTAATTCAGGTGATTCATTCTAATATATCCCTATGGTATGGTGCCTATAAATAATATCCAGTATGAACATTATTAAATTAACTGGAGGTCTAGGAAATCATTTACTGCACTTTGTTTTCACTTAGTGCGGATCACGGTCTCTGCAGAGAGGTAAGTAGGGATTACGTATGCGTTAGATTTGGGGCCTGTGGAGTACATGCAGTCAATGATCTTTTCCATGACCTACTCGTATATCATCTGCATACTAATATAAGAAAGATCTTCAATTCGCTGTTCCTTATTTACTGCTGTACAACTAACCATACATCACATTAAATTGTTCAATATCTGAAACAGTAGAATAACTTTAGAAAATAGCTTTGCTTGCAGCTGTATACATGGAATTTTGTCAATATAAATGTGATCTTCCCCAGTGAGGATCACTGATGTAAGGAATACAAATTAGCAGTTCATGAGAGAATCTGGCCCAGATCCGGCTTAAAAAAAAAATCTACTGTTTGTATCATAGCAGTTAATTCTGATGGTGGTTATTGACATTTGCATGTTTTATTTGTTGAACGAGCACGTTATAAAGTTTTGCTGCTGGTTGTTATGGCTTGTGGTTGCAATACATTACCTGTAGAGAGATAGCTATGTTAGAGCGCAATCCACCACTCCTTTGGCCGACGCAAGCTGCTTGTGTTGGCTGAGAACTGTTGTGCATCTGCACAACATCTGCACAAGCGGTTCCGGTGCAGGGCTGACACGGGCAGTTGTGTTAGTCCTGCACAGCTGGAGTAAGCCCAGGGTAAGCCACTCCTGTGCCAGCCGAGCTTGGCAGGCACACGGACTATTCTGGGTGGGGTGAAGGTCGGTGGCAGGATGGAACAGGGGGAGGGAGGGGCGTTCTGGTGGGTGGAGTATCCGGGGAGGGGGTGGAGTCTGGATGTGGCCTAATAGCCCCGGACTGCAGGGCACCGATTTAGGTTGCACGGTGTGCTCGGACTTGTGCCTGCTAAATAGCAGGTGCAGATCCAGGCAAGCCTAATGGGGCAGCTGGTACCTACCCCAGGGTAAGGGGATGTTTGTCCCCTTGCCTCATAGAGACTCCAGTGCATGGAGACTCCTTGGTGGTGAACCAAGGAGCCCCATTTCAGATGGTGGCTTTCCTTGGGGGGCCGAATGTCCCCTTCTCCTGAGAAGCTGCTGGCGGCTGCCTGGCTCCCGCAGGATGCAGCGGTCACCATTTCGGCACGGTTGCTCCCACGGGAGCCGAGCAGTTCAGGACTCCGTTGTTAAGTCTGTTGCAGGAAAGATAACCGAGAACCTTGTGACAACTTAGAAGTGTAACAAATGTATTTTAGCATCAACTTTTGTGCCCTTGAGCGGAACGTTTATCAGGTGCATGGTGTGATCCTCAGTTGGTGTAGGTGGTGATGATTCACAGCAGCAGTTATTGTGGCTAAAACAGCCTTCCTGGCTATGCTAATTAAGTACTGAGCTAGGAATGGTGGTTTCTTATTAGACCTTGAATGGTAGACACAGATCTGAGAACTAAGTAGCTATGGAATGTGAGAGGTACAAAGGGTGATTATTCATATATAAAGTTGAAGAGCGCCATCCTAACCTGGATTTAGGCCGGCACAGTTAGGCCAGCAAAGTTTGGCTGGCACAAGGGTCACCGTAAAGCATGTTTGGACCACTCTTGAAGTCAGGGAGAATGGTGCACGTCTGTGTGCTGGTCTATGTGCTCCGAGAGTGGTCCAAACATACTTTATGGTGTCCCTTGTGGCAGCCAAACTTTGCTGGCCTAACTGTGCTGGCCTAACTCCAGGTTAGGATTGTGCCCTAAGTGAGATAAACACAGGGATCATTTGACAGCATATCAGCAGCTGGCAATCCTAGTCTTGGCTGAATTGAATTATAGGTACTTGTGTTTTGAGATAAGAAATCCCTGTTCATGCCCAAGGGGAATAGAACCAAACATTCTGATAAATTCGAATTCAATAGTTTCATGCAGGACTGCCCCTTTGAAGTTCCTTTGTTGTGAAATGGTGACTTTCAGATCAGACTGACCTGGCTGCCCTAGATAGACAGTGGGAGAATATTGCTTGCATGTGATCGTGTAGATCACATTGGAGGTGGGGCAAGCGAATGAATCTTTGATGTTGTTATAGCTCATGTTGTTTGGTCTTGTGATGCTATCTGAGTGCATGCAGGGACAGTTGGCACATGGGTTTGTTTCAGGGACCACTCTCTGTGTTTGTGAATCCATCATGTGGTTTGCTATTCTGGTTGGTAGTTAGTGTCTGTGTCCTGTGCCTAAAACCCTGGAGAACTGCTGCCAGTTAGTGTAGGCAATTGGGAGATTGATGGGCAGTGGTCTAACACAGCAGAAGAAAGCACCCTATATGTGAGATGGGAGAACTCCCATACTTGTGTGTGGAGCCTAGAGCACCTGCTGAACTGACTATAGTGTGCATTTATAGGTGATAGATAGGCAAAGCTATACAGGCATGCCCTGGTATCCACTGATTCAGTATCCACTGTTTCAGTTATCCACGGATACCATGGATACTGGGACATCTAGAAAGGGGAACATTAAACAAATTCCTTTTTTAAAACCTTGTTGCAGCAAAACCACTGATGTTCCCCTATCTTTATAAAGGCGTCCCCAGTACCCACATTTTCAGGTATCCACGGTGGGGTCTGGAATGGAATGCCAGCAGATACCAGGCATGCCTGTATTTTTATGTTACTGCAGCTTTCTGATGTATGCATTTGAATAAAATGGGCAGTCTCATGAAATACAGAGTAATGTAGCAAATTAGGGTTTTATTTCCAACTCTTAAGCATCTTGGAAGCATCACTACCTTGGAAGGAAAATGATAAGCTAGCTCCACAGCACTAAGAACCAGGGATGGGAACTTGAGTCCTGCAATGTGGACTCAAGTCGTGAAAACACATTTTTTGAGTGACTCATGTACAACTTGAATTACATGCACCAATGACTCAGGAGTAACTAAAGACTTGAAACAGTGGCTCTAAACTGAGTCATGACTTGAATTTGACTTGAGTTCTGACTCTCTTTAATGTGTGTGTCCTTGCTTACTTTCCCCCCCCCCCATCTCTTCCACCTTGAGGTTGCCTTGAAAGACCTCATGAGTGACTCAGAAGCCATGTTTCAGACCAATGGCAGAAGCAGAAGATGTGGAAGATGGTAGGTGGTTCCAAGAGGTGGGGCTGGGAGGGGTTGAGCGAAGGAGGAAGGCTTAAGGTGTTTTTTTTTTTAACTCAAGGATTTGACTCGTTTCTTGAAATGACTTGGGACCTGAGTCAAAATAACTCAAGATTTCAATGAGCTGAGTCATGATGGGCAAGTGCTATGACTCGTGTGTCATGTCACAGGGTTGCTGACTCATGATTCAACTTGTGACTGGACATGAGTGGCTTCAGCATATCCTTCCTAAGAACTACTCTCTGCTTGCAAGAAAAGCTGTCATGCCCACTATGACCACTTGAGGTCAGCGTCTGCAAGTTCTGTCATCTGTGAAGTGGTGAAAGAACTCTACTCTGGAATGTTGGGCTTTCAACCTCCTCAGCAGAATCCCGCGTTTCAAGGGATTCTCTCATTATGCATCTACTGTAAAAACAAAACAAAACCTCTTTATTTCCTGCCTTTATGTGGGCAGATCTGTCAGAGTCCCTCCCAAAAGCATCCCAACCACTCATGCACAAACATTCACACGCAAAGCAATCTTTGTGTGTGAGCATAGGCGTGTGTGTGGGGGGGAACCATTTCAGAGCATCTTCCCCTCTACATTTCCTCTTCCTCTGTGTCCCCGCTCATTCATTTCCAATCCAGGGCATGGAGGAGACACAATGGAGGGCACACAGAGATGGGTATCCCCCACCAATCTGTTACTTGAGGCAAGTGCTTCAATTGGCTTCATGGATGGGCCAGACCAAGACTGAGAGCACAATCCTAAACTGGAGTTAAGCCAGCATAAGGTAGACCAGCAAAGTTTGGCCAGTACAAGGGCCACTATAAAGTATGTTTGGACTACTCTCGGAGTCAGGGAGGATGGCTCATGTCTGTTTGCTGGCCTCTTTGACTCCAAGAGTGGTCCAAACATACTTTACGGTGGCCCTTGTGCTGGCCAAACTTTGCCGGCTTAGTTTATGTTGGCCTAACTCAGTTTAGGATTGCGCCCTGGGAAGATCTAGATTGAAATCTCCACTCTGCCATTTAGGTCACCTGGTGACCTTTGGCTAGTCATGCTAATTTGGAGACTAACCTACATCAAAATAGTTGTTGTGAGGATAAAGAGTGGGGGAGAGATTCATGTATATTGCCTGGAACTCCTCAGAGGTAGAGTGGTATAAAATTGTGAACCTTTTGGGACTGGAGCACCAGCGCCAACTATTTTATATCTATATCTATATCTCCATCATCTATAACAATAACGACAAGAACAAAACATGTCACTCTTAAACAGTGTATCTCAAACTGTAGGTCGGGACGCACCAGTGGGTCATGAGCCAATTTCAGGTGGGTCACGAACCACCTAGAGCAGCTGTATTGACAATATGGGAAGATGGAACACTGCAAAGGTTGCACTGTATGGTTGTTTTGCTTGTGTCAAGGTTGTAAATAGGCTTTTTTCTTATTGATTGACTTTGCTATTGGAAGGCTGAGAAACAACCCAACTTATTGCTGCATTCTCAGGAAAGCTGCAGGTTCTGTGCCACAATGATGTCACTTCCGGCCATGACATCACTTCTGGTGGGTCCCAGACAGATTGTCATTCTAAAAAGTGGGTCCTGGTCCTAAAAGGTTTGAGAACCACTGCTCTAAAATTCACTGTCAGGATTAAAATTACACCATACAGGATTAATTCTAGCTGATAAAATCCAGTCCTAACAAAAATCTGTTCAGGACTGAGGTTTGCTAACTTTCCAAAGGAATGCTTGTTCCCAAAACTCACGATGGGACACGGGAAGAAGGTTGTCTCTAAAACTGTGTAGATCGCAAGCTGTGAAATGGGCAGGGAAGGAGTCCAGACGCGAACAGCAGCGATGTTAACGGGCTTCCGTTCCCTAGTCGGAACAAGGCACGCCAGGGCCCGAGAAGAAGAGGGTGCCGACGGAATTCCCGAGGTGGCTTCCCCCGTTGTGGCGCGCGCAACGAACGCGACTCCCTGCAGCGCCGAGCACCCGCGGCCACAGCCCGGCCCCCTCTCCAGCTCCAAAGCGAGGGTCCGCCCGCCCCGCCTGAGTGACAGCCCCATGTGCGGCCGACTATAAATAGCGAGGTCGCGGCCCGCCTTGGGTGATTGACGGCTGCTGCGCCGCACCGAGACGGACTGGGAGCCGCCCGGGACCCCCGCGCGCCTCCAGCTCCCAACTCGCCCGCAGGGAGACGAAGCGCCGTCCCGTTCTGCGCTGCGGGGCAGATGGGCTCCAGGCGGAGGTCAATGGGCCGCTCCTACTCGGGCAACAGCCGGTTCTCGGCGTACAGCCCCGGGCAGGGCAGCGACGGCGAGGACAACGGCCCGCTCGTGGAGAGCCGGCCCGAGAGGCGCAACTACTTGCTCAGCGTGCGGCCGGAGTACAGGTAGGCGCCGTCGGGGCGCTGGCGGGCGGCCGGGGCGTCGTCGCGTGGCCTGGCGTGGCGGCGAGGGCCAGGAGGCGCTTTGCTCTCGAGCCCTACGGACGTCGTGTGGCGCCGCGCCTGGGTGGCTTTTTTCCTGCAGGGGCCCTCCGCTCGACCGCGGTCGCCCCGGGTCGCCCCTTGATTGGCAGGGGATCGAGGACGGGACAAAGGAAAGTCTGCTGCCTTCGCGCAGCGTGGAACGGGATTCAGTGGCCCACACTGTGGCTCATCACGGCCACTGCCTCAAACAGAAGAGAATGAGACCACTTAATGGCGGGTGGGCGGTGAGTCATTCAGTTGCTGGTAGCCAAATAGAACCTCCATGTTCAGGGGCAAAAAGCCGTCTAATGCCAACGGTGGAGGGAGAGCAACAATACTGGGCCGCTGCTGTCTTCATGCACTGCTTGTGGGCTTCTGGTTAGGTACTACCCTGCAGGATGGTGAATTAGAGGGATCAATGGCCTGATCTGGCAGGAGTTTCCTTGCAGTGCTGGTGTTGCTTGCTGGGCCAGGTCAACTTGAACTCAAATTGCCCCTGGTCCGGGTTTTTGTTCCCTCCGTTTAGCCTGGAAGACGAGAAGTGTTGCAAAGGAGAGAGTGTCTTGCAGAATTCACTGCCTCTGGTTGCTCACTTGGCCGCAGTAAGGCCTGCACCTTTTGGGGCTTGGAGCATTAGATCCATCACCACTCCTGTGTCTTTCAGGCAGGCATGAACGCTGGCCCCACTGACTGGGCAGCCCTTTGGAGAGGGGCCAGGGATGAGTGAGACATGGTACTTTCCTGGGCTTAATGTGTGAGGCGGTGAACTTGGCCAGCTTCCCCAACCAGTGTGGCCTGAAAGGAGGAGGATGCTGTTCATTAGAGTGATTTCCTAGAAGACCTGTGCATTCCGACTACTGGCAAGAAGATTGTTTGCAGGGGTGGAATAGGATGCAGTTGTCACCCTCTCCGGCCTGGAGGGATGCCTAGAAAAGGAGAAAAGATCCTTTATGGAGCCCGCAGGAGAAGGTGTAGCAGTGAGGGCAAGTAGAGATTTGCAGTGACAGATGTAACTCTGGGCAGAAGATATGAATCGGAGTTTTCCCAGCAGCATTGTGGTTATTATATTTTATTGGGGGCTTTATGTACAACTGTGAAGGGAGAAGCTCAAAGGCGGGTTTGGGTATCAGGTTCTCCTGCTCACAGACCATTCATTCCCACTGTGTAAGCGAGTAAAGGCGCAATCCTAACCTGGAGTTAGGCCAGCACAGTTAGGTCAGCAAAGTTTGGCCGGCACAAGGGACATCGTAAAGTATATTTGCATCGTAAAGTATGTTTGCAAGGGACATCGTAAAGTATGTTCTCTGAGCCAGAGAGACCAGCACACAGGCGTGCACCATCCTCCCTGAGAGTGGTCCAAGCGTGCTTTACGTGGCCCTTGTGCCGGCCAAACTTTGCTGGCCTAACTGTGCCAACCTAACTCCAGGTTAGGATTGTGCCCTTCGTGTGTGAGTGAGCCAGGCACAGCTGTGGATTTGAAGCAACAGGGGGGCACTTCTCGAGTCTCCAAGATTATGAAAGTTGGCACTGGTGTGCATTGGCATGCATTGATGGAACAACATTTCCAAGCATTTACAAGGCTCATAACCTTGAGTGTGTTGCGTTCCCATTTGGATTAGTTAGCTAACGTGACAAGGTGGTTTGGTTCTTGGGCACCCTTTCAATCATAAGGGCCTGGGTATCATTGTCAAATTCAGTGGGGTGGAGGAGGCGGAAGAGATGGGATACAAGCTACTGCGATTGTAGTCACAAAGGTGGATTTTATTTTATTTATAGCGTTTCCTTGATATGGATTATGTCTATTTTTTAAATACTGCGGAGTGGCTTTTTTTCCAGCTCCCTCATGACTAATATTCATGGACATCCCAGTCTTGTGATTCAGGTTCAGGTTGCAGGCACCCCATGTTCCAAACGTGAGCTGACATGTGACCTGAACATTCACTGACCTGCTCAAAGGACTAAGATGCATGTGGACGTCTCCCAGGAAGTGACCAAGGACTACTCCATGTGCTACAAAATCTTGATTACAAAATTTCACCTGCTGTGTGTTATTGCACAAATGTAATTCCTATTCCAATAACAACCCACATGTATGTTTTGCATTCGGACTATTTCACACACAAAGTTTATGAGCACACACATTTTGTGTGTGTGAATTACTCTACTTGTGTTCATTTTAAAAGGTGGCATGGGGGCTGGGCTTCTTCAAAATGTAGAGCATACAGATCATGCATGCTCTTGTAAGGGCACAGAATATAATATGTGAATATAGAGATAGACAATATGGGTCTACACTGCATACAGATTGCATACAGATTGAACATGTGTTGAATGTAATGTGTGAACAGGCCTATTATGGGTGGGGGACCAGGTGGAGACCTGGGTTCAGTGCTTCAGGGCTCAATCCTAACCTGGAGTTAGGCCAGCACAGTTAGGCCAGCCAAGTTTGGACAGCACAAGGGACACCGTAAAGTATGTTTGGACCACTCTCGGAGTCAGAGAGGCCAGCGCACAGACTTACACCATCCTCCCTGACTCCAAGAGTGGTCCAAACGTGCTTTACGGTGGCCCTTGTGCTGGCCTGACTGTGCCAGCCTAACTCCAGGTTAGGATTGCGTTTTCACTCATCTGTGAAGCTCATTGGGTGACATTTGGCCATTCTCAAAATCAATACAGTATCTCAGTCAATCCTAGCTTTCAGGGTGTGTGTGTGTGTGTGTGTGTGTGTGTGTGTGTGTGTGTGTGTGTG
>JAJKFI010000020.1:4477987-4507248 GCA_029204185.1 Lerista edwardsae
GTGTGTGTGTGTGTGTGTGTGTGTGTGTGTGTGTGTGTGTGTGTGTGAAATTTGCTGCTCTGAGCTCACTGGAGAAAGGGTGGAATGAAACCGTCAGAAGTACACTGTGCTTTGTATTAATTCCATTATAGCAATGGTTCTCAAACCTTTTAGCACTGGGACCCAGTTTTTAGAATGACAATTTGTCTAGGACCTGCCAGAACTGATGTCATAAACCTGGAAATGATGTAAATGGCTGGGTGTGCTGTCATTGTGACGCCAGAGCCTGCTGCTTTCCTGAGACTGTAACAATAGGTTGGGTTATTTCATAGCCACAGTTAATCAGAAAGAAAAAAGGTGTATTTTCAACCTTGACACCCCTGCTAACTGGGCAAGAGGCACTTTTTCAAGTGGTGTTCCTCTTATATTTAGCAGGGGGAGAGTAATTGTCCCTCTTCACCCCTGCACAGTCTTTCTAGTGGCTGTTGCTGGTGGTCTGCCTTTTTTTTTTTTTTTTAGATTGTGAGCTCTTTGGGACAGGGAGCCATTTAACGTTATTATTATTACTATTTGCCTGTAAACCGCTTTGTGAACTTCGTGTTGAAAAGCGGTATATAAGTACCTGTTGATTGACACAAGCAAAATAACCACACAGCTCTCCCCCTGTCCAGTGTCCCATCTTCCTACATTTTCAGTGATGGCTGTGCTAGGTGCTATGTGACCACTGCTTTATAGAGCTCCTTTATGGTGTTTGAATTTTGCAAATTCCAACACACACTGGAAAATAGAAACCTTTTGGTGCGGAAAATGGAGTTGGGCTGGCATAAACCAAGCCAGCAAAATTTGGCTATTAGAAGGGCCATTGTAAAGCACGTTTGGACCATTATCGGAGTCGGGGAGGATAGTGCATGTCTCTGTGCTGGCCTCTCTGACTCCGAGAGTGGTCCAAACATACTTTATGGTGTCCCTTGTGCTGGCCAATCTTTGCTGGCTTAGTTTATGCCAGCCTAACTCCAGTTTAGGATTGTGCCCCAAGTCTCCTTCCAGAGCTGTCTTGCCCATGAAGCAGACTGTGGTGGTTGGTTCAGGCAGAGGGGTGGGTATTTGGCTCCACTCCCCCACTTGTGCCATTCCTCCTTCTCTTGTTACTTGTTGGACTCAAAAAAGAAGATGGGGAAAGGAAGAGCAGAAAATGAAATGTAGATGCACACCTGTGAGGTCTCGGACAGAATCAGTCTGCGTGGGCCCCATGTGCTCTCCACTTCCTTTTTGTGTGTGTGTGCATGCTTGTGCATGTTTTCCTTCTTCACCTTGCCTTGTTCCTCCTCCCTCTGATTTTCCCTACAACTTGTATGGGGCCTGGAGCTCCTCCTCCTATTTGGGGAAGCAGAGTATTCTTACTCTTCCTGCCCTGGAATGTAGTTTCCACCTGATGATCCCATTTGATGGGAGGCTGATCCCATTATCATTATTCCATTTTATGAAATGGACAGAAGTGGCCCATAGGGGGAGCAATCTTTCAGGGTGCTTGATGGGGTGGGGGGAGGAATCCTGTTGCCTATTGTTAGGGATGTTTTTGTTGTTGTTGAAAACCGCTTTTGGTGGTTAAACACTGCCTTTTGGTGATTAAAATATCTGAATAAAAACACAAAACACCGCATTTTGGTGTTTAAGATACTTTCCAGAAATTAAAAAATGACTACTTTTCCAATTAGAAATAATCCGGTGGCTGCATCTGCTGACACTATATCACCTATATCATCTGCCTAGTACACTTTTAAAGCATTTAAAATTAATAAAAATGAGAGCTTGGCATGAGAATGTAGAGTAAAAACACACAACACTGCAATTTGCTATGTTAATCAAGAAAGTTTGGAAAAAACATCACCCCCCCCTGCAAAAAAATATCCTTACCTATTGTGGTAACCTAATGATGCACTGCCAACAAAGGTTCGCATGGTCAAAGCTATGGTTTTCCCAGTAGTCATGTATGGCTGTGAGAGCTGGACCATAAGGAAGGGAGTGCCAAAGAATAAATGCTTTTGAATTGTGGAGTTGGAGAAGACACTTGAGAGTCCCCAAGGAGATCCAATTGGTCAATCCTACAGGAAGTCCAGTCTGATTGCTCCCTGGAAGGAAGCTGAAGGAATCCTGAAGCTGAAGCTCCAATACTTTGGCCACCTCATGAGAAGAGAGGACTCTCATGATGGGAAAAATTGAAGGCAAAAGGAGAAGGGGACGGCAGAGGATGAGATGGTTAGACAGTGTCACCGAAGCAATGAACATGAAATTGGGCGAACTCTGGAAGCTAGTGGAGGACAGGGAGGCCTGGCATGCTGTGGTCCAGGGGGTCGCGAGGAGTCGGACACGACTTAGCGACTGAACAACAACAACAACAAATGATGCAGTTCCAAAAATCTATGTGCAAGTTGCATATATGGTGAAGGAAGTCTAGAATAACTGCAACAAATGTGTTTTTAGGCTGCAGCAACAGCAGCTAGGAAGCATGGGGTCTCTCCCAACAGGTGGGTTTCAGGGCAGTCACCCCTGTTTGCCTCCCCCCAGGGTTGGTTCGGTGTGGAGGAGAGGAGCAGTTAGGCAGGGCAGGGTAAGCCCAGGACCTTCTCATACATGAGTTGGTGTGCCAGTTGCAACCCCGTCTTATTCAGTGGTTGTGCCACCCACTTCTACCACTCCCAGGTGCTGGATTTGAAAAGGAAGAGGGGAACAGAGCAGAAAAAGGTGAAGTCAAAGAGGTCTTCAGGATAGAGCCCTGGGATAGAGGAAGGGTCCTTGTAATGCAAATGAGCATCCTAGCCAGTGTAGATTGTTTTTTCCATTTGCGTTGCAAACTGTTTGAATGAGAGCCACTTTAAGCTTCTTGTGTGCCTGATGGTGTTCTGGGCTCCTGCAGAATGTCTTTTGCGTCACCACCCTGGCTCACAGCCCTCGACGAAGCTGCCCTTGGCGTCCCATCTTTGGCTA
Organism: Lerista edwardsae; assembly: GCA_029204185.1. Classification (NCBI taxonomy): domain Eukaryota; kingdom Metazoa; phylum Chordata; class Lepidosauria; order Squamata; family Scincidae; genus Lerista; species Lerista edwardsae. The sequence goes on from JAJKFI010000020.1 coordinate 4,480,952, forward strand.
GTCCTCTTGCAAAGTTGGTAGGTGTGAGTGTAAAAAAAGGCACTATATAAAAAAAACTCTGCGTAACAGAACTGGATCTTGTCTGCAGTGCGAATGGTGATGAGCCGTTCAATTGCCTATGCTAGGGGAGAGGAAAAAGATGGATCAGGGTCTGTTGGTTATAGGTAGATCTCTAGGCAACTTGCAGTGGAATGGCTCCGTGAATGTGAAAGAGGAAGTATGGAGAAGAAGAGTGGTGGGTTAGAGTGTCTCTAGTGTTCTAGCCCACTACTCTCTTCTAAATAATTATAATTATAATTATAATATAATACTTGTATTTATATACCGCCTTTCTTAGGTCACCAGATTTCTCTAATGACTATAACTCAAGGCGGTTTACATAGGCAGACTTTATTCAGAAACCCGAAGATTTTTACAATGTTTACAGAAACGTTCTATCTTCTAAGAACTACACACATACAGATGGCTCTTTCTGGATTTAGTCCTTCTTTCTGGCTACCCGTTTGTTTTCTTGCTGGCTGATAAGCGGCTTCCCTGCTCCCACCAGAGAAGTGGCTGTCTTGGCACAACTCCCCCTCTCACAAGGCAGCTGGAGACAGTTCAGCTGTTAATCAGTTGCAATTTACAAGGTCTGCCGCTCACAGAGACTTCTGGTAGTCCCGAACTGGCGACCTTCAGATCTTCAGCTTTTATCTTCAGGCAAACAGAGGCATTAACCCTCTCGACTAAATCTTCTGCCCTTGGCTTCAGCCTGGTTTTTCCTTTCTGAATCAGGGAGCAAGAAGGGATGTCCCCCCACTAATCTGTAGCCACAGGTGGTAGCGTTGGTCATCATGGTGACTAGGCTTGCTGTGGAAATGCATAAGTGGGGACTGACAAGCTCTGTTTGTACCTGACCAACAAATAAGCTTTGCCCAAAAAGGCAGATCAGAGCTGCCCAGTACAGGATCAATTGAAATCCTATTGGCTCCTTGCATCAACGAAATCCTTTTGCTCCCTTACCTTGGGGCTGCATTGCAGCTGGAACATTGGATAGGATTTGGCCCTTAAAAAGCTAAGTGAATTCTCCCCTGTGTCAGTGGCACAAATGAGAGTACAGCATTCAGCCTAAAATGTTCTTAGCCTTTTCCACCAATTATCTTTCAAACAAAACATTTCACAACATGATGTGGGTCATTGCTCACATTGCTTAGCTCCTCACCAGTGATGCTGCAGGCACGTTCCTATAATATCTGTGATGATCAGAATTAATAAAGTGCTTTTCTTATGCATTTCACATCTCTGCCAACCTTCCATTGATTGGATCATAATGATTGCACCAGTTAGTGGCTCAGGTTAGAGTGCGCCCTTCTGTGGAAAATGCAGCAGAAACATTGGGGAAAAATAGAATACATGCTTTATACGCAGAAAGTATCACATGCAGCTTCTGGTATGTCAAATTAAAAGGCAATCAGGATGCTGGTACAGGCATGTCTCAGTATCCACTGGGGTTCTGTTCAGGACCCCACCGTGGATACTTGAAACCGTGGATATTGGGGATGCATTTTGAAAGATAGGGTGGTAGCGTCAGTGGTTTTGCTGCAACAAGGTAAAAAAAAGGAGATTTGTTTAATGTTCCCCTATCTTTTTAATAGGGGGTGGAAGGGACGTGGTGGCGCAGTGGGTTAATTCGCTGTTGCTGGGCTTTCAACCGCAAGGTTGGGAGTTCAAGACTGCGTGATGGAGTGAGCTCCCGTTGCTTGTCCCAACTCCTGCCAACCTAGCAGTTCGAAAGCACCTAAAATGCAAGTAGATAAATAGGGACCACTTTGGTGGGAAGGGAACAGCGTTCCGTGTGCTACGGTGTATAGTCATGCTGGCCATATGGCCACGGAAGCTTGTCCTCGGACAAAACGCTGGCTCTACAGGCTTTGAAACGGAGATGAGCACCGCCCCCTACAGTCAGTCACGATTAGACCATCCGGTTGTGGGGAAACCTTTATGTTTATCTTTTTAATAGACATCCCAGTATTCTTGGTATCCGTGAATAACTGAAATTGTGGTTACTGAATCAGTGGATGCTGAATCAGTGGATACCTGGGCACACCTGTACTATGAAAGATTTCTGCTTGCCACTATAAAGAGCCACTGCAAGTCATAGTAGACAATACTGGGCTGGATGGACCAATGATCTGACTCGATATATTTATGTATTACATGCTTATCCCACTCTTTCTCTAAGGAGCATTGAACAGAATGCGTGGTTGTTCCCTACACCTTATCTTTACAACAACCCTGAGTGAGTGAGTGAGTGAGTGAGTGGGGGGGGGGCTTAATGTCACCCAGGGCACAATCCTCACGTGGAGTTAGGTCGGCACAGTTAGGCCAGCAAATTTTGGCCGGCACAAGGGACACTGTAAAGTATGTTTGGACCACTCTCGGAGTCAGAGACGCCAGGACACAGACGTGCACCATCCTCCCTTACTCCGAGAGTGGTCCAAATGTGCTGTAAGGTGGCCCTTGTGCCAGCCAAACTTTGCTGGTCTAACTGTGCCAGCCTAACTCCACGTTAGGATTGTGCCCCTGGTAAATGTTGGGGTTGTGCAGGGATTTGAACCCAGATCTCCCAAGTCAGGCACTTCAGCCACCGCATGACTTGAGAAAAAGGGTCTGTAGAACCTTCCGGGAAAATGAGCACCATTTATTGCAACAAGGGTATTGTCTGGGAAGTCTCACAGATATTGCTTTTAGAGGAAGAAAAATGAACGGCTGGTTGCGAAAGAGCTGGATGGGGGGTGGGGGCTATTTATATCTCCGTCCTGTGGAATGCAGCTCTCCAAGGGAGCTTCTACCAGAGCTTCTACTCAAACAGCTCTCTGGTTTCCCCAAGAGGTATGTTGGCACCTATGGATTGATTAGCTCAGTGGGTCACATGCTCCAGCAGGCACATAACCCCTTGTGGTTCTCTTGGGCACCAGGTTATTTTTCTAATAAGAAGTTCTGAGGCTATGGAGAGAATCTCCTACGGGCTTACCCGAGATCATCCAGCCCTAGCTGCACACCTTTCTGTTTGACCTTGCTGGGTGATGTGCATTGGAGCGCATGCTCCATAATCACAGCTGGATCCAAACTATTGTGCTGGCCATTGTTGTTTTGCTCCTCCGGCCACTTGCAAAAACATATTCAAGTGACGGTTTGGGGGAAATGTAACCCATGATCTGTACATAACACTCCTAACATTTGTCCCCCTGCTGTTAATGACTGTTTTCATTCACAGCCTTTGGTTACAATTTACAACATAGTTTGCTTATGCTGGCAGGCGGTCTCAGGCAGCTGGATTATATTAATAGAAACTCAGACCTGTGCAAGACAACTCGTATAATACGTCCCAATAACTGTTGTTTAAGCTCCCTTCAACGCTTTGGAAAAAGAAATCCTAATTCTTTTGTTTGCTGTCTCTGCTTAGCTTACCAACCAACCGATTATCTCCCTCCAGCTTTGGAAGGTAAAACCTATTGTATTTGACTTTTCTGACTTCACACATTTCTGGCGTCACGGCTCCTGTGCCTATTGCTCGGGGATACTAACTGCACTGACAGTGCTACCTCGATCTTGATGTTGCATGTGGATGCTTGCTTTTGTTCACAGTAGTATCTTTGTTGCTCACTTTTGAAGTGTGTGGCACACACAGCTTTCCTCACTTCAGGATGAAGATTGCTGTCTAGTCACTTCTGAATGACGTATTTATTTCCACAGAACATCTGTACTACGTGAAGCTGTGTATGGGACAAACATTTGCATATCTGTTTCCTGTTGTTGAGGGCTGAGACCAGATCTTCTGAATGCTCTTCAGGAGTGGAAAGAGGGCTGAGGCAAATGGTGTATTAGTAGGGGGGATGCACGACAGCACTGCTGTGTATCTCTGCCTCATCTTTGTATCCTGCTACTTATGCTCTTCTTGTGTTTCCTGCATTTCAAAAGGAAGAGGGAAACAGATAGGAAGAGGAAGTGCAGAAGAGAGAAGAATGGTGGCCTAGACTGTCTCTGTGAGACAGTCTCTGTGAGACAGTCTAGGCCACTGCCCTTCTCTCTTACACATCCTCTCCATCCTCTTCCTTTTCAAATGTAGAAAGTGTGGGGGGAGGATGGACTATATATTGTCTTGCATTGCAACCAAATCAGGAGCAGCTGAAGAGGAGGAGGAAGACAAGGGCGAAGAGGAGGAGGGAGGGGAGGAATAGAATGACAGAACGTTTACTGTGCAGGTTTGTGAGCAATGTTTCATCCACAGGGTCTGTTTGTGAGTAACCTGTCTCCTCCAGATTGTCCTGCCTCCTAGCAGGAGAGATGTGTTAGCATGGCTAAGCAAGAGTCAAACTATATGTGGCTTGTATTTTAGACAAGTAACATTTTATGCAATCTTCTGCCAAAAAAAATTGAATTTCTGCAGTCCACCCACAACATCCTATTACAGTATATATCTGTTTTTATGTAACTGTTTGCACTCCACTTTTGTCTGTCTGTGTGCATTTGCACAAAAGCCTGTGCCTCATTAAAGGGGTATAAGTTTTTGGTCGGTTGATCTGGACAGATGCTTTTCCATACCCCACTTCCTCTGTTATCCAGCCTTTTCCCCTCCACTGAACATGCACCAATTCAGTTGGATTTGCTCCAAGGCACCTTGTTAACTTTCAGCAGAAGGGAAGCCTGCCATTTTTGCAATATCAGAACCCAAGTTCTTGATGGTCCCACCACCTCAGTCTCTCGTCCTATGAGTTACTCCAAACACTAGGCTGCAAGTCATGGAGGAAGTGTGTACTTATGGGAAATGTGTGGATTAGAACCGGGAGTGTGAGGGGCACGCATGGAATAAAATGGAATGCAGCAACAGTGCTTGTCTGGATGCGCTCCAAGGCTGGTCCCTCATTCGAGAGGGCAACGCTGTTCATATCATTCTATACATTCCAAAAATTATGTGGCAACTGGGAGCCTTTACTTATTTTCTCCTCTTAAATATTAAAACCAGGACTAGAAAAATATTTCAAAATCTTAGGCACGGGCATCCTGTTTCTTGGATCCTGGGATTTTTTTTTTCTAACCTTGGTTGTAGAGAGAGATCTTTACATTAAATGACTGTAAAGGTCTAGGACCAGACTAAACGTGACTTTAATCACATCATTGGTCCTGACATGGTTGCTCCCCCTTAAATAGCCCGTGCTGGAGGGATCAGAATTGAAATCACTCTGTGTGTGTGTGTCTGTGTGTGTTTGGGGGGTGGTGGAATGAGGGGCATTAATCTGAAGCCAGTGGAGTTTTTATTATGCAGAAATAACACATGCTGGGTCACCCAATCCGGATTGGGATGATAGCCGAGGGTATGGTTAAAGCCTAATCTCCCACCTGCCGGCAGCCCAATCCAGATTCTGCCTCCTTTCACCAGACATACAGTAACAATTCACAGGCAGGACCCAGCTCTTCTGGTTTGGAATGGCATCCATGGCTCTTTGCCCACACTACGTGATCATGAGTCCAGGTTAATTTGGCGATGTCTTCGCATGAGAAGCTTCATGTAGTCTTTCAGTGCAGAAGCAACTGCATGTTTTCCTGGGACTCTGAAAACACAAAAGTGGCCCAGGGACTACAGTACAAGCGGATGTATTGGGTTTAAATCATGGAGGGAGGGATGTGGGTGGCAGAATGAGCACGTTCGTTGGATCAGACATCTGGCAGGGTACATTTGAAGGAGAGCGGCCATGGAAAGTAGCAAGGATACACCCCATTCATTCTGCTGCTTTCCAGTGGGGATGGATTCGGAAAAGGCTACATTGGCTGTGCTTCTTGGCAGAGCTCAACCAAGGATCACATGTTATAATAGTCTTGCGATAATTCTAGTCATTGCTCAATTACCCTGGAACTGCTGTCCTCAAATGTGCTTCAGGATGAGTTGTTGCAGAGCATTGCCCCTTAACGCAAGACCCAGCCTGTCCATAAGGCCAGCAGAGGTGGTTGAAGATTAGCCTGTTTGCCCACCTGTGTTGAGAAAGCATCTCCACTGCTGCATCTACTCTTCCCGCTCCCTGGATTCAGAAGGGAGGGGAGTGAAAGAGGAAGTGTGGAGGAGAGTGCTCAGTTACTCATTCTGGACCACCAACAAATCCCCTCTGGCTCTGTTCCCCTCTTTCTTTTTGAACCGAGGAAATGGGAGGAGGAGGAGGAGGAGGAGGAGGAGGAGTGGTGAAGGTGGCCAGTGCACCAGTAGTATAGCTACATGGGTGGCTTGGTAAGTATTGCAGGCGCTGCAATATATAAGCAGCTCCTCCCCCTTGATGTCGGAGCCATTCTGGGCAATGGTGTCACTGTCATTGCTGTCGCTGCTCAGAATGGCTCTGATGGTAAGTGGAAGGGCCACTTATATGGCACATTGTGGCACCTGCAATACTTATTGCACTACTGCAATGTGCCACTGGGAAATGGGCTGCATTTAGAGCATTGCCTCGAAGTGGGCAAAAGGTCTTGGGCTGGCTCTGCCTTGGCTCATGAAAGGGCTTTTGAGCAATGAGAAATTGAAGTGGGAGCCTCCTTGTAAGATGGGATGTGGGTGGGTGGATGGGTCCTTTCACCATCTTGTCCAGGTCCTAATATTGCTTCTTGAATTATTTCCAGGAGCAACTTCTGTGCAATCATTGCTCAGCTGACGGAAGAAACGCAACCCCTTTTCGAAACCACGCTCAAATCATTCGCTGTGTCTGAGGACGCAGATGCCAAATTTACGTGCATCGTGACAGGTAATTAGCCTTGTAGCAAATGGCAACGTTTGGTGGAGGTAAAGAATTAAAATACCTTCTGCCTCTGCTCTGAGGTCTTAATCGAGGTTGTGGCTTGGATGTAGGTGCTACACAAAAGTAAACATAGTTTGACCCTTACTGAGGGCACAATCCAAACCTGGAGTTAGGTCAGCAAAGTTTGGTTGGCACAAGGGTCACCGTAAAGTGCGTTTGGACCACTCTTGGAGTCAGAGAGGATGGCGCATTTCTGTGTGCTGGCCTCTCTGACTCTGAGAGTGGTCCAAACAGACTTTATAGTGTCCTTTGTGCCGGCCAAACTTTGCTGGCCTAACTGTGCCGGCCTAACTCCAGGTTAGGATTGCACCCCAATTCTCCGATCGCTTTCTCAGAGTTTATGTTAATAACAAATTAAAGTATATTTCCTAGTTTTAATTCAGGACCAGCTAATAGCCCATTCTCTCAATTTCACACTTTTGTCTCCCAGACATCCTGACAAAATCGCTCTTTTGAGTGTTTTTCTTTTTTTGCTTTTGACAGAACTAGATAAATGGTTGCAGGCTGGAGCCACTCTTAGTGATAACAGCTTGGCTCTGAGTGCTTGTGACAGCCTCTCTTTTTCATGGCTTGGAATTCACAAGAGGGTTCCCCCCCCCCCACAAGTTAACCCTTCAGCTTGAATTCTTAAACTGGTGCTTAAGCAAGATCTCAAGGCATAGCCCTGTAGCTACCATGCCGTATGCTTATTGCACCACACTCTTGTCTGCTTTTCCTCCTCCTTGTTAATACTAATAATACTGTAAAATAATAATAGTATGCTAATAATGAACCTGAGTGCTTGAGTTCCTTCCAGTTTGTGCATGAAACAGGGCTACCCGGAAACAAAAGCACTGGGGGATTCTCAATACATGGATATGCAGAAGCAATTAAGTTCATTATTGTTGTCCGCCCCATTTCAATTTACAAAAAGGGAAAGAACTAATCTCCCTGTCTGCCAAGCTCCTGATCTGAGCTGCCGCTCCACTGTGGCTGTTTTTAGTCAGAGGCACTTTCAAAGGGAGGGAGTCCTTGCTCAATGGGAGGGCACATACTCGAACATAAGAAGAGCCCCGCTGGATCAGGCCAAAGGCCCATCTAGTCCAGCTTCCTGTATCTCAGAGCGGCCCACCAGGTGCCCCAGGGAGGCATGAAACAACAAGATGCTTGCATCCTGTTGCCACTCCCTTGCACCCGGTACCAGTAGCCCACCACCTTTGTAAGGAGGTTGCACAATCCATCATTGCCTATAGCCCACGATGGACCTTTCCTCCAGAAATCCGTCCAATCCCCTCTTAAAGGCATCAAGACCAGATGCCATCACCACCTCCTGTGGCAAAGAGTTCCACAGATTAACTACCCGCTGGGTAAAAAAGTACTTCCTTTTATCTGTTTTAACTCTCCCAACCCTCAGTTTTAGCGGATGCCCCCTGGTTCTGGTGTTCTGAGAGAGGGAAAAGAACATCCCTCTATCGACTCTATCCCTTCCATGCATTATTTTGTATGTCTCAATTTTGTATGTACTCTGCATGCGGAAGGTCCCCACTTCTTTCTCTGACATCTCCTGGTCAGACAGGGAGGAATTCCTAGAGAGACACTGCCAGTCACTACTGACTAATCCAATGATGGCGAACCTTTTTGGTTTGCCGTGTCAAAGGCTCCTAACTAGATTCTGCTGGTGTGTCACTCCCCGTCCCCAACAAAAGATAAGCAATTATTTACATATTCATTTATTTAAAAAAATTCAGTCCAGTCATGTGTGGGGCTATGCATTATACTGTATAAAGAAACATCAAATCATTACAAAAACAAACTCAGTTATTGTTGCGTGTTGGCAAATGCTGGCGTGTCACTCAGAACGTCATAGTGTGTCACCTTTTGACATGGGTGTCGTAGGTTTGCCAGCACTGGACTAATCAAAGCTAGAAGGGAAGCAGGCAATTTCCTCTGTTAATTACTTAATTAGCTGCATTCCTATATGGACAATTCATCTTAAAAAAAAAAAGAATCTTAAGCCAAATTCTTTTAAAAATCTTACACTTGCATCGTTTGATCAGACTTCAACACTGGGATGTCGTTGGCTCTGAATTGCATTGTGTTTCACTTTTAAAATGTGTCTTGGCACTGAGTGCCAATATCCTTCCCTGGACTGTAATTCGATTTTATTACAGCCCATCTCTGAACTGTGGGAGTTTCTAGTGTCACCCTTCCACATAGTGTTCTCTTTTGTGTTTCTGCTGTTTCCTTTGCCTCCTGTTGTGCTTGGGATGGATAGAGGGATGTTCTTTTCCCTCTCTCACAGTACCAGAACCAGGGGATGTCCACTAAAATTGAGTGTTGGGAGAGTGAGAAGAGATAAAAGGAAATATTTTTTTAACCCAGCAGGTAATTAATCTGTGGAACTCCTTGCCACAGGAGGTGGTGATGGCGTCTGGCCTAGGTGCCTTTAAAAGGGGATTGGACAGATTTCTGGAGGAAAAGTCTGTCCTGGGCTATAGGCCATGCTGGGTGGTGCAACCTCCTTACATTAGAAGTAGGCTATCTAAGAATGCCAGATGCAGGGGAGTGGCAACAGGATGCAGGCATCTTGTTATCTTGTGTGCTCCCTGAGGCTTCTGGTGGGCCACTGTGAGATACAGGAAGCTGGACTAGATGGACTAGCCTGATCCAGTGGAGCTCTTATGTGTTTGGGATATCTTTTGACCGGGGGCACCGCATGAATCCCCTCTTTCGTTCCTTCACCCTATTCCCTAATGACTGTTACATCAAGCTCCTTAATTATCCCTAAAGTCAAGTAAAAATAGCAGCTTCTAAACACATGCCTGGATTTTTCTACATATTTCAACCATGTATGGTCTCTGCACCGCTTCCCCCTAAAGTCTTTCTTTCCTTTTTGGAGGAATGGCTGTCCTGCTAGCAAATGCTCCTGGCTAGTTTAGTTACTGCTTTCTGAAATGCAGGCAACATGTTCATTTGGCCCCCTTCAAGGGAGGTTAGGCAAGACAAGGTGACCACAATGATAGGCATGACGACCAGAATCTTTATTCTCCCCTGCCCCCATTGACATGGGAGGTAGACAGCCATGCTGAAATTTAAGCGAACAGACACACCACATTTGTGTGGCCATAACTCATTTGAGAATGAATGAATGGAAATTTTGAATGGATGAATGGAAATATTCTCAGGCGTTTCTCCTTGGGAGGAACCTTGAGATTGTATTTTAATATAACAATGTTGAAATGTTATTGGTGCCCACCCTAGTTTCCAAGCTGTTCGGTGCACTTGTCACTGCTCAGATAGTGGCTTCCAAAGAACCTGAACGCCGAGATTTGCAGGACTCTTTGGGACTCTTCTGTGTTCGGTGTGTGGGAATTCGCTCCAGCAGCCCATGGTACCATCATTGCCAACAAATCCCAGCTGCCCCCAGCAACACCTGTGGCTGTGGGTGATGTGTCTGAGATAAGTAACTGGAGCCCATGGAGGGAAAGGGGCTAAACAAGTTCTTGGACAGTCTTTCCACATGCTGCTGGGGGCAGGGTGGGAGAAAAGCAGCTCCTGTTACAGACTTTGACCATCATCACTCCTGTGATCCTTGGCCAGGATAATTGCTGAAGGGGCAGAGCCTGGCTGGCACTTCCTTTCACTCTGGCCTCACTGCTGTGTGATGTGCATGCCTTTGGTCCACCTAGTTTAGTACTGGCTACACTGAGTGATAGCAGCTCTCCAGGGTTTCAGATGGGGGCTTTTCCAGGCATACTTGGAAGAGGCCAGGGATTGCCCTGGGGCCTTTCTGCATGCAAAGCAGATACTTTACCATTACATGGAGCTACAGCCTCTCCTTGTTATTGCTGCAGCATCTTTGCAAGCTGCCCTGCTATCCCTGCTGGGCAAGTCAAACTACTCACAATATATTTGAGAATAGTGTAATGTGGGATCTAAAATGGAACTAGATCCTGTCTGAGTGGTGGCAGTGGAAAAATATTTGGGGGTGGGGAGGGTGAAGAGAGGAAGCCAGATGTACTTTGGGGACACACACATGCCTTTTGCCATATATTAGATCTATGAAAGATACATTTTGAATAAAGAGCAACAGTCATCAAATCTGGGTTTTGGGGTTGCAGAATTTATCTTGTAGCATAGCTCAGTTGTAGAGCAGTTGTTCTGCATTGCTGCTGCATCAGCTCTGGAAAGCTGGATTGGATTGGGCCTAAGCCAAGTTAAAAAAAAGTCCAGAACGTCTTGCACTTGCGCTTTAGAGCGCAATCCTAACCTGGAGTTAGGCTGGCCCAGTTAGGCCAGCAAAATTTGGCCGACACAAGGGACACCGTAAAGTATGTTTGGACCACTCTCGGAGTCAGAGAGGTCAGCACACAGATGTGAGCCTCCCTGGTGCAGCCAGCAGCTCTCCAGGTTGCTCCCTGTGTCCTTCTTAATTGGAAATGCCAGGGATTGAATTTAAAACCTGCTGCATGCAAGGTACAGTCAGTCCTCATTATCCGCTAGGGTTAGGTTCCTGGAAATTCTCGTGGAAAGCGAATTTGCAGATAATGGACCATTAATCCTATGGGCCCAATGAGTTAGGTGCAAGGGGTACTTATGTGCCATCTGAAGAATCTAGCAGAGACCCTCAGGAAGCCAGCAGAGTGCAGCAGGAAGTGCCAAAGGATCTTTGAGAGTGCAATCCTAACCTGGAGTTAGGCCTGCACAGTTAGGCTTGCAAAGTTTGGCCGGCACAAGGGACACTGTAAAGGGCATTGGACCACTCTCGGAGTCAGGGAGGATGGCGCACGTCTGTGTGCTGGCCCCTCTGCCTCTGCGTGTGGTCCAAACCAGTGGTGTCATCTAAATGATTTAAGAACAGGTACTCACTTTTGTTTGGCATGTGTCGGGACCCGCCCACCGGAAGTGATGCCAGAAGTGATGTCGTGGCAGGAAGTGACATGAAAAAAGCCCTTTTTGAGGCCTCAGATGATTTTAAACTGACCCAACAGTTGCAACAGTATTCCACAGCACCCCCAGAACATGCTAAGGAGGCCTGGCATCATGTTAAAACCCCAGAGCAACTCATTTTTCAGTGGCAAGGAAAGGAAAGGCTCTGCTCGCTGCCTGCCTGCCTGCCTGGCTCTGAGAACATGCAGGCAACTCAAACATGCAGGAAATTCAAATGTTGCAGAGGGCGGAGTCGACGAGTGGGCGGGCGAATGGGCGGGGCCAGTTGTAATCCTAGAAACCGGTACTCGCATACCCCCCCGTACCCCCTGCATGACATCACTGGTCCAAACATACTTTACGGTGTCTCTTGTGCTGGCCAAACTTTGCTGGCCTAACTGTGCCGGCCGAACTCCAGGTTAGGATTGTGCTCTGAATGCTGCAGAGGCCTTCCAGAGGCTGCAGGGATCTTCAGAATGGCACATGTGACCATCATGGACCCCTTTGCAGATAAGCGAGGTCGCATGTAAAGAGGACTGACTGTATGTTCTCTGCCCCTGAATCATGGCCCCCTGCCTGACACTTTCTCTCTGTACAGACAAGGCGTTCAAGTAGAAGGGAGCGTGTGCTCTTAGTAAACCAACATTAGCTGGGCGAAGGAGCCCAAAGGAACTGTCAAGAGGAGCTAGACAGGCAGGAGGAGGACTTGGTGAGGCCAGGTGTTGGCTGCTGCAAGGTGGTGGGTGCCTTTGAGCTGAGATAGCGTTTGAACTTCATCCAAGTGCAGAGAACCACCCCGGGGGGGGGGCAGGGAGAGGCGCTGGAGGTGACCTTGGCTTCAGCAGACTGGAGAGACGGGAAGGGAGACGGTTGTGAGAGGCTGGTTTTAGAAATGGGTATGAGAAGAAACTGCTTCTGGAGAGAGGATGAAGGGCAGGATTTAGAGAGGTGGTTGTTTTGCATTTATTATGTTTGTGTCTAAGAACCTGCAAGGAGCTCAGGATTGCGTGCATGAGTCTCTTCTCTCTACATTTAGGGCGATATCCTAAACTGAGTTAGGGCGGCATAAGATAAGCCAGCAAAATTTGGCTGGCACAAGGGACAACGTAAAGTATGTCTGGACTACTCTCAGAGTCAGAGAGGCCAGCGCACGGACGTGTGCCATCCTCCCTGTCTCTGAGAGTGGTCCAGACATGCTTTATGGTGGCCCTTTGCTAGCTTATCTTATGCCGGCCTAACTCCAGTTTAGGATTGCGCTCTTAATCTTCACAACAATCCTGTGAGATGTGCCTAATCCTAGCCTACGTTGGAGCAGGCAGGCCAACTGGCCTGCACTATATCCAACATAGGTTAGACAACGGCTGGCGCTCACCCCGAGGTAAGAGGACCTTTCCCCCTTACCCTGGGGTAAGCCCCAGGCAGCTCTATGGCTACTTGAGAATGGTTTATTTCATAGCAGCGCATTCCAGGGGGGTTAACAGGACATTCCTCCTTGGTGCTGAAGCATAAGAAATGGTGAGGGCGGGGTTGGCTGGGCAGATGCAGGGAAGACTTGGAATTCTTCTGTGGTGCAGGTTCTGATCCCAAGAAGAATTCAAGAATCACAGTGCCCATCTCATCTTGGAGGTGTGCATTACGAGCCCTGAGTTTCCATGCTTGGAAATACAGCTCTCAGTGATATCCCTAGTCAATGCCGTTGGTTCAAAGGCATGTCTAGCTTTATACATAACTTCCTGAACACTCTCTGAGGGCTCAATCCTCACCGGCGTTCCAGCACTGACATAGCTGTGCCAATGGGGCATGTGCTGCATCCTGCAGTTGGGCAGTCATGGAGGCCTCCTCAAGGTAAGGGAATGCTTGCTACCTTACCTCAGAGCTGAATTGCCCTAACCTTAGTGCTGGAAAATTGGTTAGGATTGTGCTCAGAATTTCCATAGGGGCCATTTGGCTTTGAAAGAGGCTTTGTGGGTGAGAGTCTGGACACAGTTGGCTCTACATTTGATGGCGAGGATGATTTAAGACTGGCAGAAGGTGCTTTGGAAGGCCAGCCAGTAACTTTGCTGTCCTTGGGGGCATCTTTGATGAATGGCTGTACCACCCCCAGCCTTGGTACCCTCCCCCCGAAACACACTGTGCTGATCTTCACAAGAATATACCCTGTTTGGCTCCAGAGCAACCAGTCACACATGCCATGATGTAATTGTCCTGAAACGGCAGGAGGCATCTGTTGTCCAGTGGCATTTTGAGGACACAAGCGGGCTGTGATGCAACCGCTGCTGCTTCTGTCCAATGGAAACTTTGGGTTCAGTTTACAGAGTGTGATGCTTGGTTCTCCATGGAGCCACCGACCTTCTTTTAAGTGTCTGTTTTTTAACCTTAGGCTTCAGAGCACCAAAGCAGACCTACTTCCTGGAACAGTCAGGATGTCCTCATCTCCTGCCTATGTCAAATGTGTCTAGAAAAGCTCTGCCCTGATCTGCCCTACTCTACCAAAATTATGTTTGCAAGCAGCTGTTTTTCCTACCGGTGCAAAACTATCAAAGAGATGTACTGCTTAGTTAATGGGTACAGTTCTCCTCCTTCCCTCATCAGCCAAGTACATGCTGCAGTTTTCTTACAATGCACTGAAGTCAAGCACAACTTAGCTTTTGCAAGGCTTGTTAGTGCTTTGATGAATTGGGTTTCTGGGTCATTGGATGTTTGCCTAGGTCACAATTTGGCACTTCCTGGTTTAACCCACTTTTGGAAGATATTTTAGAATGTGGGTACTTTACAATCCGGATTCTTTTTTAAATTTTGTTTTGAATTTCATTTTTTTAGTACAACTTTTAGTAGTATAAGTTTTAGTATAACAACAAACTCACTCACTCACACACACACGAGAAACTAAACTCTCTCTCTCTCTCTCTCTCTCTCTCTCTGTGTGTGTGTTTGTGTGTGTGTGTGTGTGTGTGTGTGTGTGTGTGTGTGTGTGTGTGCTTTTATAAGTATACAAGACCAACTATAGCTCACTTACCTGGACTTGAAAATTAGCATGTAATCCTAACCTACTTTCCAGCACTGGAATAAGGGCAATGCAGCTCCGAGGTGAGGGAACAAACATTCCCTTACCTTGAGGAGACCTCCATGACCTCCCCCACCCCCCCAACTGCAGGTTGCAGCACATGCCCCATTGGCACAGCTATGTCAGTGCTGGAAAGTTGGTTAGGATTGCGCCCTTACATACATTATTTGTAATCGAAATACCCCTTGTTTCTTCTGTGGGGAACGTTAGATTGTAAACTCTGTGGGCCAGAGACCTGTCAATAACACTAGGCATAACACTAGCAGAGACCTTCCAAAATACACTAGGCATTCAACTTGTTGGACTTTGGACCTTCCCTGGAACGGTGTTGCAACCAGGGTGGGCCTAAGCCACAGTAGCCTTTGTCATCACATTGGGCTCTCTGGGCTTTAGGGGTTCCCTGCGCTGGCACAGTGAGCCGTTTGCTTGCTGCTGCTGCCAGGATTTCTGTGGGCTGTAAGCCAGTGGGGCAAGTTATTGGGCCTTCCTACTTTGCCCTGCCTCCAAATGGCCTGAAATGGGCCTCCCGGAAGCATTTGGTGGTGACATCATCACCACCAGTGCTTCACTTTGCATGTGGCGGCATAAGTGCTTTTCTCACTGTTGCTGAGTGGGGAGAGGGCTGTGGGGTGGTGGTCGTGTGGCCCTAAGGGAATGCCTCACAATGGGCCCTGCTGTTCCCAGGGCTGACCCTGGTTGCAGCCCATCTTTGCACCAATATATTGTACAAGGGATGAAATGCAGGTGACAATCCTTGAGCTAGCACATCAGTTTCTGGGAAATCACACTTTCTCTGCACCGAAACCACTATAGGCCCTGCTAAATGGGCCAGAGGCAGTTTTTCAAGTGGAGCTCTCTTATATATAGCATAGGGAGAGTAATTGTCCCTCTTCACCCCTGCGCAGTGTCTTTTCTATGGCTGTTGCTGGTGGTGCTCTGCATGTTTTTAGATTGTGAGCCCTTTTGGGACAGGGAGCCATTTAACTTTATTTTTTTTGTCGGTAAACCACTTTGTGAACTTTTTTGTTGAAAAGCAGTATATAAATAGTTTGATACTCAAACTCTTTGGTGTTGAAGCCCATATCTATCCCAAAATGTAACCCCACAGATTTCTCCCCCCACCTTGGAAAATGCCCTTCGCGTCTTCCATTACAGAATAATGGCCATGCTGGTATAGTGTTACTGGTGTAGGCTAGCCCAACTTTAGCTCTTATTGTAACAAGCTGGTGACAGCTGGTGTAGCGCGGTGGATGAGCTACGCATTGGGAAGTCCCCAGTTTGAATCCCGCCTCTGCCATGTGTAGGTGACCCATGACCAGCTGTTCCCCTCAACTTCAGTCTTCCAGCTGCAACGTGGGAGATAACAACATTCACCTTTATAGGAATGCTGTAGGGGTTAGAAGACGTTGAATACATGCAAAGCATTTTGAGCATTGGCCAGTGACGTGCACAGTTTGCATTACTGTGATCTCTGTTTGCTCTTATTTTACGTATTTGCATTCTGCCTCTCACCGTCCCAAACAGGAGATGCTCAGAGCGGCTTATGGTATTCTGCATAGTGGTAGAAGCAGGGGTGGCATGACCAAGAATACTCCCTGATGCCCCCCCCCCCAAAACCACCTTTACATGTTTCTTGTGCTCTGTTGTCAAACATGGAAGTGTGGACTTCCAGGTTTATTTACAGGGGCAGCCCAAGTTCCTGCACTTTGGGTTTGACAATGGTGTGAGCTGAACACAATAAGGAGGGAAATGGTGGGCTGGATAGAGGTGGAGTAGCAGTGGCAGACTTTGGGTGACAAGCACCCTGACTTTGCTACTCCCTTGATGCCAGGGCCGTATTATCCATTAGGCTGAGTAGGCTGAAGCCCCACAGGGACTAGGGCCCATCAAGTTGGCATGTCTGGGTGTCAGCTTAATGTCTGGGTCTCCAGATTTGGCCCCAGCTGCCAACCCTTCAACCGGAAAGAGAAGGCAAGACTTTCAGAGTTCTCCCACGTGGGCCAAGCCCCACCTAGAAGACATGAGCTGGGCTGCACATGGAGGCTGAATCTCTGGGAAGCTTCCATCCAAGTGTGGGTCCATTTGTGAGTTTTTCCCCCTTTGGGGAACAATTTAGGAGTGCCTGGCTTTTCTGAGTTTTGCCCCTCAGATTTCTGCTGTTTTAGGAGTGACAGTGGGGAGCAGGGGCGGACCTAGTCAAAATGGTGCCTGGGGCACCCAATAGAAGTGCACCCCCATGGGAGCCCAGGTCTACCCACCAGAAGCAGCAGCTGGTCCCAATGGGTAGACCTGGGCTTCCATTGTGTACCCGCGCAATGTTGTGGGGGCCACTGGCGCCCCCCTAGATGGCCCCAAGACGGCACCCAGGGCTTGTGCCCCCCCCTGGCCCCCCTTAGATCTGCGACTGGTGGGGAGCTTCCATGCAAGCCTGGGTCCGAGAAGCCTGCCTGTGACTGGATTGCTTAAGGTTAGGGGCCTTATTTGTAAGCTGCAGAGGCCTTATTTGTAAAGAGAGGGAGGAGAACCTTGCTCGCCTGCCTTTCCACCAGGGACTTCCGTTCAGTGTGGCAGGAACTTTCCTGAAGAGCTTTGAAGGGGCCCCCAAATATCTGAAAGCCTAGGGGCCCAGCCATGGGTTAATATGGCTCTGCTTGAGGCCCTTGAAATCTGCATCAGGTGACCTCATGGATGGTCTGGCGGAAGGTAGAATGCAAAAGTAACCAGTGCTCATCATACCTCTCTGGCTTCTCCTCCTCTTTGCAGGGCAGTTGGTCTTTTTTGGTGTAGGGAGAGAGGGACACGTTCAGCTTACAAAGTAGGTGGCGGTGACAATGTGGCTGTTTGCTGTGTTGGCTTTTCCTTCTTTCCATCCTCTTCTCCACACAAAACAGTTGACGTTTCTTTGTGAGGGAGGACAGGCACAACCACGTTATTACGATTGTGTAATTCTTTCAAGCTCTTTGAGGAGCACCTGGGCCTGCCTGCAAACATGTAGGGAACAGTTGCATGAATAAGACGTTCTATGCTTGGCTTCTGTAGGAGCTTCTCATGCTTCTAATCCTCATGTTTGGACAGATTTCTGGAGGAATTGGACAGATTTCTGGAGGAAAAATCCATCGTGGGCTATAGGCCATGATGGGTTGTGCAGCCTCCTTACTTTAGAGGTAGGCTACTTCAGAGTGCCAGGTGCAAGGGAGTGGCAACAGTATGCATCTTATTGTCTCATGCACTCCCTGGGGCACCTGGTGGGCCGCTATGAGATACAGGAAGCTGGACTAGATGGGCCTTTGGCCTGATCCAGCAAGGCTCTTCTTATGTTCTAGGGTCTCTTGCTTGGGCTGGTCCCAGCTTTCAGGGGTTGGGGGATGGGATGGTACCCTAACAGTGGGACCATTTGTTTGTGCTTGTGCCCTTTCCCAGGCCCTGTAAAAACAGAGCACTGAGTTCTGAATTCTGCAGCATGAATCAATCTCGGTTTTGCAGCTGAAACAGTCCAGCAGGAATAGGCGAACTTGCAGAAATAAATCCACTTGGAGAACATTGGGATTTGGGGCTTGTGGTCTGGAATTGTTTTCGTTTTGGAACTGCATGTGCTTCGACCCCATGACTGCTAATGTGTGATGTCCTCATCAGGTTACCCGCAGCCAGAAGTGACCTGGTATAAAGATGATGAAGAAATGGACAGATACTGTGGCTTGCCGAAGTATGAGATCTTCCGTCATGGGAACCGACACACGCTGCAGTTGTACAAGTAAGGAAAGAGGGGAATACCTGTTTCTCAGTGACACCTGAAAATATTATTGGTCTGGATGAGGAAGAGGTTCAGATATTGTTCACTGAAGCCTGGAATTCTAGCTTTCTGAAATCCATAGCCAGCAAAGCTTGACCTGGGCACTCTCTTCTGTTCCCACTTAGTTCTTGTGTAAATGTACAATAGTAATAATATTGTAGTATATAATAGCCTTTTCTGGTTGCACTGATAACTTTTACATGCAATTAAAGATTGTGAATGTAGTACTGGATATGAGCATAAGCCCTTCTCGGTCAGACCAGTGTGAGTGTCGCTCTTGCGCATGTGCTTAGTTTGTTTATGGCAGTGGCTCCCTAGTTGCTGGTTGGGACCACCAAAGGGGTTGCGAACCAATTTTCAGGGAATCGCGAAGAGCTTGGGGCAGCCATCTTAAAAGGCTGGGCGCCACCATCTTGGAAACTTCATTTTGCCTAAGGAAGAGGCTTCCCCATTAAACTGCCACGTCCTCAATGCTTGTGGCTCCGAGGGAAATTAGCCTTGCTATGGGCTCATCTTGGTGTTTGTGTAAGCGTGTGATGAAGTTTCTCCCAGGTCGTCTTCTGAGCGGGCATGTTACACCTGTGTGCATGCGTAGGTGAGTCTCGGCACATGGAGAAGAGGAACCTAAATACTCTGAAGACTATCTAAAAATTGGCTTTACCACCTTGAACAGCACAGAGAAGCCGCAATGCATTCTGTGCAATGTTGTTCTCGGTGCTGAATCAATCACTGAACTCAAAACTCAAACGTCAGATACAAAGCATTCAGAACATTCTAAAAAGGATGTGCAGTTCTTTCAACTTCCTAAAGTGTGATTTATTTAAAACAATGACCACTTCCACCTTAATGACATCACTTCTGGCCCTAGATCATTGGGGGGGGGGGTTCTCGACAGGTTGTCATACCTAAAAAGGGGGATCACTGGTTTATGGGATCTGTTCATAGGGAAAAATGGCTGCTGTGGGGGCATCATTATGAACTTCCTGAAGGTCAGAGTTGCTGTTCTCCCCCCGTGATTTCTTACAGTCTGGTTGTTCTTTGTCCCCAGGTGCAATGAGGAAGACGCAGCCATTTATCAGGCCTCAGCCTGTAACAACAAGGGCATCGTGTCCTGTTCAGGTGTCTTGGAGGTTGGAACCATGACGGAGTATAAAATCCACCAGAGGTGGTTTGCCAAGCTGAAGCGGAAGGCTGAAGCCAAACTGCGCGAGATCGAGCAGAGCAGGAAGCGAGGGAAGGAGAACGTGGAGATGGAGCAGCTGAGGAGGGTGAGCCCAGACAGGTTTCAGCGGAAGCGCCGGCTGACGGGGGAGATCGGCATGCACTCCGGGACCTCTCTCTGGGACAAGGAGGAGGGGACCAAGGTGCATATTCCAGACGGGAAAGCGAGATTTAACGAGGACGTTGATCATGCCAAGGTCAAAGAGCCGTCCCGGAGCGCAGCAGCCCGCTTCTCGAATAACTTCATCAATGGACGCCTGGAGGCTGAAGTCACCACCAACGGAGACTCTTCTCTGGAGAGCGCCGAGGAGAATGGGGAAGAAAACGGCAACGGCTTTCTCACTTATATCTATGAGACCGTGGAGGTCATGAAAAGTAAACCGGCCACCAAGGAGTTTTCGGCAAAAAAGAAGAAGAAAGAGGAGAATTCTAGCGCCCTGCCTAATGCAAACCAGGATATTTCTCGACAAGAGGATAGGATGCGACAAAGGAGAACTGTGGCGGCGCGGAACGATGCTGTGCCTGTCCTCTCTGCTGAAAGCATGCAGCGGCCAGCGGCAAATGGCGGGCTGATGGACACTGAGTCCAAAGAACGTGCAAGCCGGTTGGCAGAAAAGCCGACATCCCCGTCATATTTCACGCCTCCCAATGCAGATGTGTACTTTTCTCTGAAAGACATGTATTTTGATATTGGAGCAAAACCCGAAACTGAACAGGAATCTCAAGAAGGAAATGCGGATAGAGCCGATGTGGATCGGCCAAGGGTGGCTGCAGAAGAGACGCTTCTGGCCACCGGCGTAGCTTTGAAAAGGGTTCAACCAGAGGAAGCGCAAAACAGACCCTGCACCAAGCAAGAGGTCGAGGGAAATGATGCCGCTGAGACGAACAGCGCTGATGCAGCTGGGGATTTTAGCGCACCCTTATTCCCGTCTCCTAACCGGGCCACAGAACCTGCGGCAGAGGTTCAGCATACGTTGCGGGTGGGAACTGCGGCAGAGATTCCCGACAAAAGCACCTTAGGAACGGATTTCCAGGCTCCCAGCTGGGCTTCAGAATCTGGCGTTGGGAAGAGGCCTTCCCTTTCGAAGGACAACCAAGGGGAGCTGGTTCACACAAAAGTTCGAGAAACGGACTTGCTAGACTCTCTCCCCATTGATGTCGAGCCAGCCCTGCAGCAGCCCCGGAGTCCATCCCAGAACCTCGGGAGGCCATGTGCATCTTTGTGCTCGCAGGAGGCATCGGAAGAGTGGCGACCAGCCTCCTTGGGAGAGCAGCTGCACCCTGAAGGGCCTGGAGAGGTACTGTAAGTTCTATTTTTTTGGTTCGGCTGACCTCATGCAAAATGTTTCCAAATCAGTTAAGCAGCAACTGCTGAAGCTCCGCCTGCTATTTATAGCCGGGAATGCAAGATGTGCAGGACCAGCAATAAATACGGGTGGCTTCTCGCCAAGCCGGCACTGACGCCTGGCTTTAAGAGATTGCATTAGCTGGTTTGGTGTTTTTGCGTTCAAGGAAACAAACGAGCCAGATGCGGCAGGGTCAACTGCCACAGGCAAACCTTTGTTTGCAGTGGGGCATGTGGTTGGCTCTTCGGCTTTAACACGGATTCTGCCCCTGCCTTGCAGTGAGCATCATTGTCTTGCCTGTCTCAGGATGGTGCAGCTGTCTCTGACATTCACCAGTCCAGTTCAGTTGTGCCTATTTTTGTCACTGATTCTGAAGTGTTTTCCATGTAATTCAGCAGGAGGAAAGGGACCGTGTGCTTCCTTCCTTCGTAGGTTTCCTAATTCAGGGCTCTTGTGCTTGAGGATTCATTCAGGCTCCTAACAGGATTGGCATCTGAGCAATCTGGCTAAGGAGTGGGTGCGTGGGTGTGCATTGGTGGATATCACAGCACAAGATTCTTGTGGACCAGAAGTGTGAAGCCGGCCTCTCAGCTCAAGCAGCTGCCTGTAGATTCTGATTCATCTTTCCAGAGGATGCCGGCCTCCCTTTCCGGGGTTTGGGGGGGGGGTGGGTAGAGGCAGCCTTTGAGAATGTTTTATTATGTATTGAGCCATTGGCCTGTCTAGCACAAAGACTGTCTGTTCCGACTGACTGTACCTCTCCCAGAGCCCAATCCTAACCTGGAGTTAGGCTGGCACAGTTAGGCCAGCAAAGTTTGGCTGGCATGTAAAACATGTTTGGAACACTCTTGGAGTCAGGGAGGATGGTGCCCAGCACATCTATGTGCTGGCCTCTCTGACTCCAAGAGTGGTCCAAACGTACTTTATGGTGCCCCTTGTGCAAGCCACCCCAATGGCCATCCACATGTGTGATTCTTTTGTGCCATCCAGAATCTTTCTGATTTAACTGTGCGGGATTAACTCCAGGTTAGGATAGCAGCCTCAAGTGGGCTAACATGCATGGGATACAGCCTGGATTCTAGTACTGTAGTATCCATGACTGCCTTGATGCTTAGTATTGCAAAATATAGCCTACATTGAGAAACTGGCTCAACAATTGTGAAGACCTTTATATTCTGCTTCATAGAGTCTAAGGTGCTGGCAGAGGGACAGACTCTAAGGAGCGGGACAGACAGTTCATAACTGTCCAGTGGTTCTCAAACTTTTTAGCACCATTTTTTAAAATGACAATATGTCCAGGACCCACCAGAAGTGATGTCATGGCCTGAAGTGCTGTCCTTGTGACGCCAGAGCCTGCTGCTTTCCTGAGATTGCAGCAATAAGTTGGGTTATTTCTCAGCCATTCTCCAATAGCAAAGTGAATCATAAAGAAAAAGCCTACTTACAACCTTGGAACAAGCAAAACAACCACACAGCCCTTCCCCTTTCCAGCATCCCATCTTCCCATATTTCCAATATGGCTGCTCTAGGTGCTTCGTGACCCACCTGAAATTGGCTCGCGACCCACTGGTGGGTCCTGACCCACCAACATAGACTGTTGTCCTAGAAATAGAGCCGCAGAACCTGCAAGAGTTTTTCCTCTATTTTCAACCGTTGTTCTCCAAGCTCCCACGGCACACCTGTGGACCATTCGTGGCACGCCAACGTGCTGTTGTACAGGAGTTGAAAATAACTGTCCTCTATGAAAATCTTAAATCTATCCACTCCAAACTTATCCTTCTAGGGGCAGTGTGCCAACCACAGTCATGTAGGCTGCCCTTTTTCTGCACTTCCTCGTCCTCTTTTGAGTTGAGGCAACTAGAAATATACAACATTTTCCAAATGCAGCCACACAGTTGTTGGTGATCCAAATGCAGCTGCAGCCCTTGAACTGCATCTCATGGTTCCCATGAAGTTTCCTGAGTCTCTCTTGCTCTCCCACAAGCCAAGAAGTGGGAGGGTGCCTGGAAGGTGTGCATTGGAAATGGCTGCGAGACATGCCAGTAACTCTGATGCAGTTATGCCATGCAGCATACACAGGGATTTCTGCTGAAAGTGGCATCATCCGTCTTGGTGAATAGCCCTGCCCAGTCTATGTTCATGCACTGAAGATAGTGCTGTGTGGCGTAAGAGACTGAACATGATGTTGACTTCTGCCGAGTCAGGCTACTGGTCCAGCTATGTCAGTACACTAACTGGTAGTGGCTCTCTGTGATTTTAGGCAGGGGTCCTTTCCAGACTTACTTGGCGATGCCAGAGACTGAACCAGAGACCTTGTGCATGAAAAGCAGGTGCTCTAGCACTGAGCTGTCACCCCTCTCCAAAGCCTTGTGTTGGCAGTAACTTGTCTTGATGGCAGACAGAGTTGTGACTTGCTCCTCCCAGGCTGCACTTGGAATGTCTCAGGGATGCTCTGGCACTTCCGACCACCAGCATGGGACGGCCGAGCTGTGCTCCAACCTGACTTGGAGGCTTGGAAGCCGCTCTTTACTTGCAAAGGCCTGCAGCTGCATTCTTGCAACCCTTTCCATGCATAACCCTTTCCCAGCATGAACTGTGTTGAGTGTGTGTGTGTGTGTGAGGGCGCAATCCTAAAATGAGTTAGGCCGGCATAAGCTAAGCCAGCAAAGTTTGGCCAGCACAAGGGCCACCATAAAGTATGGTTGGACCACTCTCGGGGTCAGAGAAGCCGGCACACAGACGTTCGCCATCCTGCCTGACTCTGAGAGTGGTCCAAACGTGCTTTATGGTGGCCCTTGTGCCAGCCAAACTTTGCTGGTTTAGCTTATGCCGTCCTAACGCCAGTTTAGGATTGCGCTCTGAGAGTGTGAGAGAGTGCGAGCTGTCTTTTGGGAACCATCCAGTTGGAAGACCTAGAAGGCTACTTAAGGCCAATCCTTCTCCATGGGGTAGAATCCACAGCTCATTATCACTTTATTCAAGGCCCCTGGTATCCGCTGGGGATCTGTTCCAGGACCCCCCCCCATGGATACTGAATTCCGCAGATGATAACATCCAGGGGAGGTCGTATGGTGCCGCTGTTACTTTTCTAGAGCAGCGCCAGGCCCTCCAGATGTCCCGCGTGGTCTCTGACCTCTTCAGAAGCCTCCCCGATGTGACTGGAAGGCACTTCCAGATCAGGCTGCCAAGGCAGGCCTTAAACCAATGTGACCAGTGTCATAACTCTGTTTTTATTGTTTCTTTTATTGTAATGCCGCCTTGGGTGCCTTCGGGCAGAAAGGCGGGATATAAATCCAATAATAATAATAATAATAATAATAATTAATTATTTTATTATTATTATTATTTTATTATTATTATTATTATTATTATTATTAACAACAACATTGGGCCCCACACTTTAGGGGGGCCCGTACCAGCACAGCGAGCATATTGCCAGCTTCTGCAGCTGGGATCTCTGTGGGGTGTAAGTCAGTGGGGCAAGCAAAGCAGCTTTACCCTGGGCTCTCCCATTGCCCCTGCCCCCAAATGGCCCCAAATGAGTCTCCTGGAAGCAGCTGGTTGTGACATCATCATGTCACCACCAGCTGTTTCCAGGTGCCATGCTTTGTGTGCGGCACCACAAGTGCTCTTCTTGGTAAGTAGGGGGGGGCATGGGGAAAGTGGGGAGCCCCGCAGGAATGCCCTGCATTGGGCCCCACTCAGCGGTGTTATGCTGCCGGAACGCTGGGCGGGACATCCGGGTGATTGACAGCCCGCCCGTCGCGTTCCGGAGCGTTACGCCATTTGCGTAACCAATTATGCCGCTTGTGTACATTACGCAAACGGCGTAACGCTCCGGAACGCGACGGGCGGGCTGTCAATCACCCGGATGTCCCGCCCAGCGTTCCGGCAGCATAACACCGCTGGCCCCACTGCTCCTGCAGCCAGCCCTGCATGCCGGCACACCAGAAGCCACTTGTGGTCATGTCTGGGAGGCCCTCTGAGGCTCTCCACCCATGGGCTCAGCATCCACAGGTATTCAAATCCATGGAGGTTGAACCTGTGGACAAGGAGGGTCCACTGTATCTTCTGTCATTTGCTGGGAGTCCTTTGGACAGCAGTGGGTGAATCCCCAAGGCCAGTTCCCAGGTACCAGCTGCAGACCTAGTCAATGGCAAGATAGCATCTTTTCACGGCCTGCCAAGGATTGAAACTGGGAGCATCCACATGCAGCGCATGCAGTGGTGTTATCCTGGCGGAACGGCCCGGTATGCCGTTCCGCCAGTTCTGCGGACGGGCCTGGGCCGCGCCGCCTCTCCCGAGGACGGGCGAGCTGCTCTTGGGCCCTCCCTCGCATCCCGAATTACTCTGAAATGGAGCGATTCGGGCGCTGTGAGGCACTGTGAGGCGTGGCTGCCCTCCGCCATAGGGGCGGAGGGCTGTCAATCATCCAGGCGTTCTGGTTCCTGGTGCGCCCGGATGACGTCTCTGAGCGCATGTGCCCGCCACTGAACAATGGCCCCTCCCCAAACTTGGTGTGCCTGTTTGAATATGCAGTCTGAGAGGTTAGGGTGCTTGGGGAATGGCCCTTAGACTGCCAGTTGGTATTTTGTTAAAGAGCATCCACACCTACTGCTTCAGCTGCTTTGACAAAAGGTGAAAAGAGGGAAGTCCTCCTGCAGCTTTTGATCTCCATGCTAGGCAAGGGTTTGCACCAGCCTCTGCTCTCAGACAGCAATTCTCTGCCCTCCCCACGGTTCGTGACAAGTGCCAGCAGCCCTCGGCCGCTTTCTTCACATCTTTGTGTACCCTAATTAAGGAGTCCCTGGCTGGAGCATCTGCGCACAGGGGCTCCTGCCTATGTTTGTGTGTATCTGGGGACAGGGAAGCTGAATAAGGACAAGTGCCCCCTTTTCTCTTGGGCCATTGACATGCCCTCTCCGTGGTTCACACTCTGCTGTGCTGTGCTTGGGGTAACCGGCATCTTGTCCGAAGAAGGCTGTCTTGCTTAGTGCTCTTTCCAGGGAGTAAGTCCCATTGCATTGAATGGGACATCCTGATGCATCACGCACCTCTAAATGTGCACTCTCTGCAACACATCCAGAAGGCTGGATCCCTCTTCCCCCCCCCAACATTGCTTAGCCAAGCTAGACTGATATAGCTCTTTT
>JAJKFI010000020.1:4507258-4577824 GCA_029204185.1 Lerista edwardsae
CGTCACCCCTTCCAGCCACCTGATCTTGTTGCTCCCTTCAATCTGTCTCCCTTCAGTTGAGTAGGGTACAGGGCTTAAGAGTTATGGGAAGAGGCAGGAAACTGCCTCCTGGCCAAAGAAAGTTCCTGGTTCTTTGGGGGTTTCCAGGCCTTGGGTAGAAAGAGTTCAAGTTGAGATTTGCTGTGTGCAAGCTGCCTTTGACAGAAAGGGAGAGGTTCAATCTCTGGCATCTCCAGGCAGGGCTGGAAAGACCCGCCCTGACACTCTGTAGATCTGCTACCGGTCAGGTCTCCAATCTGCCCAAGCTATCATCAAGTTTACGAGAAATAGAGGCGGACAATTTATACCAGCAGCCATCAAGCTCTATTTGGCGAAAATCCTTCCTCAACTTTTATATGGTTCTTTTGTAGGACCGCCCTCCACTAGTTATAATCAGTTAGAGCGAGTACAATCTAAAGTTTTACGCTCTATTTTCCAAGTTGCCGGCTATGCCTCCAACAGCAGCCTTCGCCTGGAGACCGGGTTGATTTCTGTGGAGGCCAGTATAACCCTATCTTCGATTTACCAGTGGCTCAAACTTGTTCGTTCACAGGAGGGCCTTACCCCGCTAATCTTGCGGGAAAATTTCCAATCCAAGTGGGTTAAAATGGTTCATTCCAAGTTGTGCTGCTTGGGGCTCTCATCTGAGGCTGTGTCGTCAATGGGTTTAGACCAGCGGTTCTCAACCTGGGGGTCGGGACCCCTTTGGGGGTCGAACAAGCATTTTGCAGGGGTCGCCGGCACCTCCCTCCAAAACACACACGGGGGGGGGGAGAAACGGGTCTGCGGGGGGTGGGGGATGAAGCTTGGCCCAAGACAAAGGAAGACACTAAAAGGGAGCTGCGGAGTTTCTCACCTTGGAAGCCTCACAGGGTGCCATGGGACTACTCGGGAGGAGGCGCGCCATGGGACTACTCGGGAGGAGGCACGCTTTCCTGGGAGGGATGCTCATTGGGCGGCGTGGGGCCGACTCGTGAGTCAACGCACGTCCGAGGCCGCCATCCCGCGCGCACTCACGGGCCAGAGCGGGACTCCCTGGGAGCAGCATGCAGGACGGGTGGCAGCTCTCCAGCCCTGAGAGAGTCTGCAGGGCGCTGCACGGGTGAGCCATCCCGCCCCGACGTCAGGCTTGTGGGTGCTTCGCCTCCCCACCCCGTCACAACAACCCTGCAAGGTAAACGAGGCTGAGAGAGGGGGACCGGGTCAAGGGCACCCAGGAAAGCTGCCTGGCTTGAGCAGGGATTTGTGTGCTGGATCCGGTCCGCGCGCCACGCTCTCATCCCTCTCGAGATGACTTTCCGGGCGGGGGGGGGGTGCCTCATGTGGCGTTAAAGGCGCAAGTTCTCACCGGGCAGGTGCAGCCACACTGAGGGAGGTCTGGCTGGAGAAAGAGGGCCTTTCGCGCAGATGGGAGGCTGCGTGAGCTAATGGAGGCCTTTGGGGAGAGTCAGACGGCTGCTCGTGTCTGCGCACGCTAACGTGGATCTGAGTCCCAGGCTGCAATCCTATACTCTCATGGGAGTAAGCTGCATTGAACACAATGAGACTTACTTCTGAGTAGACATGCATAGAATTGTGCTGTCAGTGAGTTCGATGCAACTTGCTCCCAATTATGGTTGGGGGTCCCAACAGGCTGTCATAGTAAAAAGTGGGTCCCGGTGGAAAAAAGGTTGAGAACCACTGGTTTAGACCAAGCCAAGGAAATTGTCAAGCAGAGAATCTACGATATTGAGAGGCAAAATGACTTAAGTCATTGTCCTAATTTTCTCTCTACTGAGGGTAGTAAATGCATATCTAAACCCTCACCCTACTTGACTTTATTAGAAATTCCACAACATAGGAGAGCTTTCTTTCTCACGAGATGGGGGCTTCATCCATCAGCAGTCCTGGAGGGCAAATTCAAAAGAACTGCCCTAGCCGAAAGGCTTTGTCCCTGCGGCACGAGGGAGGTAGAACTTATAGAACATGTTTTATTCCGATGTTTATACTACCAGGGAATTCGTGAAAAATTTATCTCCCCTTTAGTAAAAAAATTCCCAGGATCAGAGGAAGGGGAGTTGTCTAAATTGTTACTATTAGGGTGTAATGCCCAGGTAACAAAGCAATGTGCCAGTTTCTTAGCGGCTGCAGGGAAGATTCGCAAAGTATTGGTCGCTCAAGAAAGAGAGTATTAAGTCCACGAGTCTATGTTATTTTTGATGTGGTTTTATAGTGTAAATCAACTTCTTTTTAAATAACTTTCAAGAATGTCTACTTCTGTTTGCTTTTTACCAATGCTTAAGATTTTGATTTTTAAGTGATTTAGCGTGCTTTTATATTCATCCCAGAGCCTTCGTACTCCTTAGATTCTTGATTTGTATATGCATTTGTGTATGGCTCTGTTTAGATTTTTGATATTTCTGATCTTCGACTGTAATAAAGATTGACTGACTGGCTACCGGTCAGATAATACTAGGTTAGCTGGTCCAATGGTCTAACTTGGTATACGGCAGTTCTATAAAATGGAAATTTGAAGTGGAACACATGACATAAGGGCAAAATGACAGCTCCAAAATGGGAAAGGGCTGTGACTTGGTGGTAGTTCAGGACTTTGCAGTCCTAAACTCAATTCCTGATTCTATTCCCCATGTAGACCAGAAGAAAAATCCCTGTAGGAAACTTTGTAGAGACACTGCCAGTCAGTGTTGTAAGTACAGGCCTCAAGTGTCTGATTCAGTATAACAGCGGTTCCTAACAGCAGTTGCTGCTGCTGCTGCAGTGCCCTTGGACCCTGGAACTAACTGGTGGGGATGCAAAATGCATCGCGCTATAATGTATGAGGGACGTGGTGGCGCAGCGAGCTAATCCGCTGTTGCTGGGCTTTCGACCGCAAGGTTGGGAGTTCAAGACTGCGCGACGGAGTGAGCTCCCGTTGCTTGTCCCAGCTCCTGCCAACCTAGTGGTTCAAAAGCACCTAAATGCAAGTAGATAAACAGGGACCACTTCGGTTCCGTGCGCTACGGCGTTCTGTGCGCTACGGCGTAGAGTCATGTCGGCCACATGACACAGAAGCTTGTCCTCGGACAAAAACGCCGGCTCTACAGGCTTTGAAACGGAGATGAGCACCGCCCCCTACGGTCGGTCACTAAACCATTTGGTCGTGGGGAAACCTTTACCTTTTATGATGTCATCAGCCATTCACTCCCAGGTTCGGAGGTTGTTGCAATCCTCCAAACAATGGTAGGAGCAGCAATTTTCAACGTTTTTCCGCTTCGGCACATTGACAAGGTGCTAAAAGATGAATATGCACAAAGATAAGTTATACACAAGTGAAAGCAAAATTTACAAGACTGCCCCAGTAATACCAACAGGCAGTAGCATATACATGGCGGGGTAGTGTTGCAGGCACTGCAATAAGGGGGGGGTGCTTACATAGCACACTCACTATTGGAGCCATTCTGGGCAGCAACTGCAACACAGTCACCATCATTGCCCAGAATGGCTCCAACAGTGAATGGGAGGAGCCACTTACACAGCGTGATATGGCACCTGCAATACTTACCATGCTGCCACCACCCCCCCCACTGCCAGCAACAGGCAGGCTAAGAAAGCGCATAACACTGAGCCAGTTCTGAATGGAGCCAAGGAGTGTTTACCCATTGCTACAATAACCCTGTGTTCTTTGTTCCAAGGCTCCAGAAAACTTGAAGCCACCACACCCTGAAAGTTTGCCCACTGACCACGGAATCCTGCAACCTGCAGATTCGGAGCTTAGGGAAGACGCTAACCAGGAAGCCGACTACCTCACAATATGGGAAGATGCCCCCGAAGAGCCAGAGACCAAGTGGTCCAAGGAGAGAGCTACTCCGATTCCTGAGACCCAAGAATCAAGGATGGGGGTCAGCCAGGAGGGTGATCAGTACACCCTAGCAACCTCCGAGAGTTCTCCAGCTGTCTCCTTTGGCCTTGTGCAGCCAGTTGGGGAGGAGCATCTTCTGACAGGTGATGCTGGGAGGCTTTCCACAAGGGTTGGTGATGGTGATGAAGTCCAGCATGGACAAGCTCCAAGTCCAGGGAGTGTGGAGATGGTCACTCCTGGCTTACCAGCCCCGATAACCAAGCATGAGACTAGGCCTTCAGACCGTTTGGACCAAAACGCCCCTCCGACAGAAGCAGTGATAGAAGAAAAACAAGAGGAAACCCTTGAGCAGTTGAGAGACGACAGGCCTAGTCCAAACATGGAGTTGGAGGCCGAGAGGTCACCTGTGGTAACCTCAAGGCCATTGTTGCTGCCGGACGTTGCCGTAGAAGCTCCGATTCCTTATCCAAGGAAACGGCGGCAGACTCCCACCGTGGGGTTGCCTCAGGTTCTCCATGAATCCCAAGGGCCACCTCCCCTCTCTGCAGTCAGTGGCCTTGCTGAAGAGAAAGAACCTGTAGGCCAGTTGGTGAAGGACGTGAAGAAGGAATTGGACAGCAGGCAGCCAGCTAGGCTGGCAGTTTCGGAACCTGAGCAGCAGGCCAATAGAATGGCAGTGGAGGAGGCCCATGTCAGCAAAGAGCCACCCGCTCCTTTGAGGGATGAGGAGAACAAGCAGGGAAGTCTGACAATTGGCAAGAAGCTTGAGCCTGTAGCTAGGGAAAGAGCAGTCTCGGATATGCCCTCGGTACAGGATGTGCCCCAGCCAGAGACTGCTATGGAGGAGGATCACGTTCCGGAGCAAGCACAGCACAAAAACTTAGTGAGCTCCCTGAAAAATTATTTGCTCCTGCTGTTAAAGATGACCTCAGAGACGGATCAAAGCAAGGGCAGGACGGAGCCGGAATTCAAGGCTGTGGAGGAAAGGAGTCCGCCCTCCGCTATCCCAAAGCATGTGTCAGAGGTAGGCATCGCAGGGTTAACCCCCAGGACCTCCAGGAAAATCTTTGAGCGGGTGGAAACCAACCAGCTCTTCCAGAGTGCGGAGAGTCTGCTGCTGACTCCCAAAACGTCCCGGAAGATCACGGGAATGATCAACCAAGAACTGCGTGCCTGCAGGGAGAACCTGGTGATGGAGCCCGAGCCACCCCCCGTGCCCTCGATTGTGGTGGGGAGTGCCTCTGAGGAGCCAGTGGGGCTGGCAGAGCTCCCTCCGGAGGTTTCTAGCGAGGCACCAGCAGCACTGCCAAGCGCGACCCCTCAGGAGCTGGCGTCTGGAGCGCGGCGGAAGATATACCTGCCCAAGGTCAAGCAGGCGGAGGAGATGGAAGGAGTTGCCCCAGAGGGCCAGGCACGCCCCAAAAGGGACAGTCCCGCCGTCTCTCCACAGCAGAGCCGCAAGAACACAACTCTCCTCCAGACGCCTTCCCCAGCTCCGTCTCCGCCCGTGGAGAGGCGCTCCCCAGCCACTGCCAGGAAGATGGCCACGTTGGAGGTGCCCAAGTTGTACGAGGAGCCCGCTGAAGAGGACAAGAGTGTGGCCGATAGCTCCCAGGGAGTGCAGGAGGCTTTGGAAGAGACGGGGTCAGAAGAGCAAATAGGAGAACCGCGGAAAGCAAACAACCCATTCAAAGGTGAGAAAGACGGTTGCTCTTGGCCAGTGAGGCTGCCTTCTACAGAGTCTGACCGGTAGTCTGTTTAGCTCAGAGTGCAATCCTAACCCGGTGTTAGGCTGGCCCAGTTAGGCCCCTCTAAGTGTAGCCGGCACTAGGGAAATAATAAAGTGTGTTTGGACCACTCTCAGAGTCCGAGAGGACAGAACACAGATGTGTGCCATCCTCCAAATGCATCCTCCAAGAGTGGTCCAAATGCACTTTGCAGTGGAACCTTGTGCCGGCCAAACTGTGCCTGCCTAACTGTGCTGGCCTAACTCAAGGTTAGGATTGCACTCTCAGTGTTGTCTACACTGACTGGCAGGGGCTCTGCCTGGTTTCAGGTGGGAGTCATTCCCTGCCCTACCAGGAGATCACAGAGACTGGAGCTTAGCATCCTCTGCATGTAGGATAGTTTTCTTCTTCACAGAGTTTCAAGCTCTCCCCATTCTCAATACACAGGCCGTACTTTTTTCAGGTGTGCAAAGTACTTCATGCGTATTACCCTGATGTGAATCCTTGCGACAACCCTGTAAGGGAAGTAATTATTATCCCCCATATTGTAGCTGAAGCTAAGAGGGAGCGACTCACCGAAGGCTACCTCCTGATTTTGGGGCAAAAGTGACAGGCTTTAAATGGGGTGACTGCGGTGGTAGCTGAGCTGCAGAGGGACGTGCTTGGGAGTGTCACAGCCAACAGATGAGCACCCATGTAGTACCACGTCACATAGCTCCAGAGACCCAGCAGAGCCCAAGGCTGGCGTACAGAGTCCCCAACCTGAATGACCAACCACCACCGTTTTGTAGCCCCACAGGTGATTCGCAAGATCCGAGCAGAGCAATTCTCAGATGCTTCTGGGAACTTGAAACTCTGGTGCCAGTTCTTCAATATTTTGAGTGACTCGAAGCTGACCTGGTACAAAGATGAGATACCTGTGACAACTGCTGGAAGGAGGTTAGTCAAGCCCAATTGCTCCCTGGAAGGGCAAATCCTGAAGCTGAAGCTCAAATACTTTGGCCACCTCATGAGAAGAGAGGACTCTTTAGAAAAGACCCTCATGCTGGGAAAGATGGAAGGCAAAAAGGGAAGGGGGCGGCAGAGGATGAGATGGTTAGACAGTGTCACCGAAGCGATGAACATGAAATTGGGCAAACTCTGAAAGCTAGCGGAGGACAAGGAGGCCTGGCGTGCTGATGGGGCTTTTTGGCTACTAAGGAAAGGGTTTCTTTGCTCAGTGTAGTCTCTTGTTCCTTTGTCTCTTTACTGGTGAGTCCATAATTCTATCCTCACCAAGCAGCGCAGTCCTAAATTGCACTGCATTGGTGAGGCCAGCAGGCCTCCACCAAATCCAGCACACCTTGGGTGTGCTGGGAAGCCTCTGGATGCCCCATAATGTTCTTCTGATCTGCACCTGGTATATAGCAGGCGCAGATTCGTACGGCATGAATCGGGGCCATGAGTCCTAACTGCCACATCCCAAGCCCACCCCCCTCCCTGGGCCAGCATGCCCACCGGCCCACCCACCCCTGCCCAGAACTACCCTCATGCCCTCCCAGAACCACCCCTGCGCCAGCCAATCTCCCAGGCTGATGCTACACTCTGCGCCCCCGTGTTGGCGATAGTGACGTAGCGCCTGTCGGGGCGCACACAAATGGTATCACGTGCTAGAAGTATTGGCGTAGGCCCTTCAGGTACCAAACAGCAGAGAGGAGCAGACTCACTTGCTCAACTTGGGACGGAGTCCCCTTTGTTCAAGGCTGCATACAGAAGCAAGTTCCACAAGGTGTTTGAGGTTCAGGCTACTTTATAGGTGTAGGGATTCCACGAGGGAAACAAAGGTAGATACAAGCAGTACACATAGGTAGATTGTAATACAGATGGATCCAGTGGTACAACACTGGTTGGCAAGCTTCACCTGTGGTATAGTCCAGATAGAAACCAAAGTACAAAGTCCTCTGTTCCTTGCGCAGAAGTCTTCCACTGGATAGGGCTCTCCTGGCCCACAGTCCTCGTGTTCTCCACTCTGTCCGGGTCTGGCTGGCATAGCAACAGGTCCCCAAACAGATAAGCGTAGGGAAGAACACCTGCTACGAGCAACTGACTCGAAGCAAGCAATAATCCAGCAACAAGAGCACACAGCTACAAGCTACTAGCAAGACGAGCAGTTAGCAAAACACTAAGCTACTCAGAAAAGGTCCAGAGACAAAAACAGCCACAGCCAGAAGCCATAGCACTCTGCTTCACTCATGGCTATAAGCTCCTCCTGCCTTGATTGCTTACAGGTGGTATGAAACACACCTGCCGGCTGCTCTGGGGATGTGAGCTCCCTTAAAGGGACAAAATTACTTTCTTGCTGCTTACTGCAGCCTGATAGCGCCAACACAACAACATTGTGTCGGCACTACGGACGGCCTGGGATTGGGCCCTTAGTCAGTGAAAATGCAAAAATTCAGAGTAGCTCAGTGCTACTGTTTGGCATTGATCATAGCAACGCACCATTCAGCACTCAGCGTCGACCACACACCAGCTGCTTCCTTGTTTGAAACCAGACTTCGTTAGAGCATCTCCAGCACAATTCATACCATAGATAAATTCCATGGGAGGCATTGCTAAAGCCAGATCAAATAAAACAATTTTATGGGTTCACAAAGAGAAATACTTTGTTTTATCTAAATAGTACGATAAGAAATTAAATTTGAACAAGGAACAGAAGTTCTAGTAGGAAGAAGCAAATAAAAACAAGCAGAAAGAGAGTACAGTAATTTTTTTAAATGGTTTTTTAAAATGACATTTTAAGCCCAATCCTATCCTAATACCTGTGTGGTGATGCAGTGGCACTGGTATGGCTTTTGCTGCATCATGTGAAGGATCTTCTGCTATTAAGAACATAAGAAGAGCCCTGCTAGATCAGGCCAAAGGCCCATCTAGTCCAGCTTCCTGTATCTCACAGCGGCCCCACCAGATGCCCCAGGGAGGCATGAAACAACAAGATGCTTGGGTCCTGTTGCCACTCCCTTGCACCCAGTACTCTGAAGTAGCCTACTACTAATGTAAGGAGGTTACAACCCCTCATTGCCTATAGCCCACGATGGACTTTTCTTCCAGAAATCCGTCCAATCCCCTCTTAAAGGCATCTAGACCAGATGCCATCACCACCTCCTGTGGCAAAGAGTTCCACAGATTAACTACCCGCTGGGTAAAAAAGTACTTCCTTTTATCTGTTTTAACTCTCCCAACCCTCAGTTTTAGCGGATGCCCCCTGGTTCTGGTGTTTTGAGAGAGGGAAAAGAACATCCCTGTATCGACGCTATTGTAGTTCTCATGTATGTCCCATTGTCTTGGGATAAGCCACAGCAACTGCTATGGGTCAGCTCAGGCCCACGTCAGCTCAGTCGCTGGCACAAGTCCGCATTGCTCCATACAAGCAGATCAGGCTCGGGAAAGGGGTTTAGATTAGGGGCTTGCTGCCACTGGTTACTACCTCCTCCCAGGCCTGATCTGCCCACCCAGCCCTTCTCCTCCCAATTTTGCCCTCCCGCTGCATTGTTCCACCCCATCCCCTTCCCGTTCTCTCCCTGCGCTGGCGGGCCTCCTGCAGTCCACTGGGGTGTGCAGGAAAGTTTCAGCGCATTATGGCGGCTTTGCGGCAGCCAGTCCTGGCGGAACATACGTTCCACCAGCACCGTCCTTCATTTGAATTGGGCCAATTGTGCTGCTGCCTCTGACGTTGGCTTTTGTTTTCGTGCTGACATTAGTGCTGTACTGCTTTATGCTGACGGGTTTTCTATCACGGTTTGTGCATTGAATATTCTTGATTTTTTGCAAGTCGCCTTGGGTGCCCACATTAGTCGGGGAAAGGCATGCATTACATAAGAGAGGCTCCACTAAAGGGATGAGGTGGTCCATTTAGTACATCTAATCTCACTTTTTTTTTTCTCATCACTGATAACAATCTCTTCTTGAAAGGCAAACTGATATGCCAATATTGCAGTCAGAATTAATTTGCCACTGCATAGTCCAAGCCTAGTATTCTGCGTATGTGTAATAGGACTCTGTGATCATGCCAAAAGCTCTGAGAGAGCATGAGAAACCTAGTGAGTCAAGCAGCCTGTATCTGCTGGAGGTCACAGAACCCCAAGGCTGGAGTGGAAGCCAAGAAAGGACAACTATTGCTGGCTCAGGACGGTGTTGGCTGTTGACACGGTGACCTTCAAGAAGGGCACGCTGCTCTCTGCTTCTTGGCAAAAGGGATGGGCACAGTGGGAATGTCCATTTGCTCCACTTTGTCAAAGAATGTCGGCAACGCCATTTCATCTCCATCTCTGTATCTGCATGAACGCATAGCACTCTAACCAAAATTATGTATGGAAGCTCTTTTTGGGGGCTGGATTGCAGAGCTACAGTGGCCATAAGAGGCAATGGAGATATTAAAAGATTTAGGCAAAGGCAATGGAAGGAGGAGGATGTCATTACAGACACTTGGAAAAAGGTGTACATTATATATGGAGATGAACACTGAGGGCGCAGTCCTAACTTGCGCTGGAATAGCAAGGCCGGCGGGCCTGCGCTGTGTCCAGCGCACGTTAGCTGGCCTCTGGAGGCTCCCTGGGGCAAGGGCATGAACATGCCCTTGCCCCGGGGTAGGCGACAGTCGCCCTGCTGGGCTTGCTTGGACCTGTGCCTGCTGTTTAGCAGGTGCAGCTCCAAGCAAGCCATGTGGCCCGAATTGGCCGCCTACTGGCCGCATCCCGGCCCCGACTCCCTCCCCGGGCCAGCACCCTCCAGCCCGCCCACCCCACACCCAGCTTGTCCCGCCCACCTCCCTGCCCCACGCCAGAACAGCTCTTGCGGTGCCTCGGCCCGGCACCCTTGAGCTGATGTTGATGCTAGCATCAGCCCAGTGGCAATAGTGCTGATGCAAGGGTGCCGGTTGGTGCCCCCATGTTGGCACTAGTGACGGGCCAACGCAAGTACTTAGCATCGTCCCAAGGCACGTCATAGGACTGTGCAGGACAGCGAGGGATTGAGGAGTCAATATGTGGTCTGAAAGCACAATGGTACCTCCATCTGATAGAAGCTAAGTAGGTCTAAGACAGGTCAACACTTGAGATGGGACTTCCCCCACCCCCCGCGAATGCCAACATTTTAAAAATGTTGGGGTCTTTTTTTAACTCTTTAAAAAAAGAATCCTAGACATTAAAGCAGACACCCCCCCTTCTTTGCAGACCCCATAGGGCACTGCTTCCCACACTTTTTTTTGACTGGTAGCTCCCTGGACCTACTGGGCCATTGGCCACAGTTCCCCATTAGGGCTACAGTTCTATACATGGTATAGGGCGGCAGGTTTTTCACGATTCCGCGGCTCCCCTGGCTGGTTTCCGCAGTTCACGGTTTGGGAACCACTGCCAGAGGGTCTCAGTGGGCCACTCAAGAACTGGAGCCATATCGAAACAAGCTAGTGTGATGTGATGGTTGGAGTGCTGGAGGTTGGCGAGGGGGACCATCCACCAGGTAGTGTCTTGCCAAGGGCCCTTCAGACCTAGAGCAGACCCTTTATGACAGCCTGAACTCTTTCCCCTGCTAGGTGCTGTGTACATGCGCTCTCTCCCTCTCTCACTCAGCATCTCTTCACTGTTTCTCTTCCAGCTGTGGAGATGAAGGACAGGCAGCCTTGGCTATTGTGCAGGCATCCCTAAAGGACTGTGGTGTCTACCAGTGTACCATCCAGAATGAATACGGCACTGATTCCACTGACTTTCTGCTGAGTCCTGAAGGTGAGCCTGGCCCCGGTACTCCTTGGAAATGTGCTTATCCTGCAAAACAGAAGGGCAGTATACCTTGCATGGAGGGGGTACTAGAAGCCTGGATGGTACCGCACTAGCGTAATCTGTCAGGCAACCTCTTTTGAAATGCGTTCATCCTCTTGTGCTTGCTTGGCAACAGCTAACAGTTCTATGGGGAGTTTGTTACATGCTAGGTTTCCACCCATGAATGTGTGCAACTGGTTCCCCACATGGCAAGGAGGTGCAACAGAGAACACAGGTTACGTGTGCATGTAGCAAAGGAATGCAATGCGTGAAGTCTCTGGTTGCAAAGGCGGAACTGTCTGAGTGTGCCACATGCGCTTATGTTTCAGAGGCTGGTGGCAGAGAAGCTTGTTAGAGGAGTGGGACAAAGAGGAGCTCTGGTGGATGCCTGGAGCTTAGCGCTAGAGCACTAGCTTTGAGTACAGAAGTATTGGGTTCAAACACTGACATCTCCAGGTAGGGCTGGGTAAAAGCCCCACCTGAAACTCTGGAGAGATGTAGACCAGTGGTTCCCAAACTGTGGGTCAGGACCCACAAGTGGGTCACGAGCCAATTTCAGGTGGGTCATGAAGCACCTACAGCAGCCATATTGAAAATATGGGAAGATGGGATGCTGGAAAGGGGGAGGGCTGTGTGGTTATTTTGCTTGTGTCAAGGTTGTAAATAGGCTTTATTTTTCTTTCTGATTCACTTTGCTATTTGGAAAATGGTTGAGAAATAACCCAACTCATTGCTGCATTATCAGGAAGGCAGCAGGCTCTGGTGTCACAATGACGGCACTTCTGGCCATGACATCACTTTGTTGTGTCCCAGATTGTCATTCTACAAAGTGGGTCCTTGTGCTAAAAAGTTTGAGAACCACTGATGTAGACGCTGTTGAGCTAGATGGGTGATCTTGCTTATTGTACCGTAAGCAGCTTCTGTGTTCAAGCTGGGCTTGTGTAGGGCCCCTCCAACCAGAGATGAGAACGTGCTTGTGAGTTTGGGGCAAGATGGGTGAAGGACTCTTCCTCTCTTTCCCGTCTCTCTTCTGTATGGAAGGTTTGATCTCTCTATGTATCTCTCTCCTCAGTGATGTCAGGATTTATCTCCAAAGAAGAAATAGAAGGTAAAGTGTGCCCGGGAGACGGCGGGGTGAGTCTGTGGCCCTCCAGGTAACATGGAGCCCATTCCACATATGGGCCCCATCTGCTCTTCCTGTCTGGCTGATATCTCATGTAAGGTCTACCGGGAAGTCAGGGATATGGGTGAGACCGACTTCTTGGACATCCTGAGGCCAGAGATTAGGCAAGAGGATGACACTTTCTTACCATCTGTTTTGAGCTAGGCCTCCAGCCCTCTCCTTTCCCCCCAACTCTCCTCATCCAACCAACTTGGTCCTATCCCATGTCTGATGGCATCCCATCCCAGTGGCATAACTAAGGGGGGCAGGGGGTACGTTGCCCCAGGTACCATGCCTTGGGGAGGTGCTAACCTCTTCACACCCCAATAGCATATCCCAAGGTGTCCGGGAGGAGCTGTGCGGCCACTCCTCAGACCCACCTTCCAGATGCTCTGGGGTAGTGTTGGTGTTTTGAGCATCTGGCCCCCACTTTGGGGGGGGGAGTGAAAAGATTTTGTGCCCCCAGGTGCCAGATCCCTTAGCGATGCCAGTGCATCGGCCAAGCCCTCTTGGCCTGGGTTTCTGCATTACCCTCTCAGCTTTTTCCCCCCTCTATACTGCTGTAGAATCTTGATCAGCTGCATGTTGATCTAGCCTTAGTCCATGTTATCTCCCTGCCATCTCTGATTGGTCCTTGCTCTGCCTCTTGCTCTGATTGGTCCTTGCTCTGGAGTCCCCCTATACCATTGGTCCTCTCTTCTCTTGCCACTGCAGAGGCACTAGTGGGGCTCTGGAAAAAGAGTCCTTTTTAACCACTCCTACATTGAAAGCCTCTCTATATCAGAGTAGCTCTTCCTTTCCAATCAACCTGATTGAGCCCCATCATGTTAAGATCCCTTTTCCCAGCACCCCTTTCCCAGCGCAATCCCATACCCCCCTTAGCGCCGGCGCTGTGCTCTTGCACCGGCCGAATGCTGTTGCGAACGTGCCGTAAAGTGCGTCCGTGTTGGCGCTATGGTGCTCGGCTGGCGCAAGTGGCAGCGCCAATGCTAGGGCACCGCTGCGGCCATCAGCAGCACTGACCGTGCACCAGTTGAGTGCTGGCGTTGCTTGGTTGGCGCAGGGCCTCCGTGAGGGAATTCCAGAGGTGTTCCGGGGGCATAACTGGGTAACGCAGTGGGCAGAGACGGCAGTTGTGATGCAGGATGGCCGTAGTGTCATATTCTAATGCTGGTTCCCGGCCATGGCGGCCCCGATTTGGGCTGCTCCCGTGCATGTTCCTCTGAGCCTGCTATTTTGCTGGCGCAGATCCGAGCAGGCCCATAGGGGTGATGGGCTTACGTGGGTGCAAGGGGAATACCTCCCCTTGTCCTGCACGTTGCTGTTGCTGCCTCCAAATGGGCCTTTGGATATGATCCTGCTATGTTGGCTTTACTAGGCTGGCATAAGGTAGGATTGCGCTCTTAGTAACGCTTCACCTTGGCTCTCTTGCCTGTGCCTTTTCCCTGTCTTGCAGCTGGCGAAGAGATTGAGATGACGCCCATGGTGTTTGCCAAAGGTCTGGCCGATTCTGGCTTCTGGGGAGATAAGCTCTTTGGCCGGATCATGATGGAGGACCTGGAGGTGGGCCCCGGCTTTCTGCACAAGGCTTGCCGTGCCCGTGCCATCTACGGCCTCGAGCCAGTCTTTGAGTCTGGGCACACAGGCATCATAAAGGTCCGCAACCTCATTGCCTTCGGTGGACGCAGCGAGAGCACACTGATTGAGAGGAACTATGACATCACTATCCAGGTGGGTTTATTAACATTGTTGTATGTATTCCATTTCTTCCATGCTGGAACATCAGGTTAAGGTACATGGAATGCCTGTGTTCAAAGAGGAGAGTCATTCTCCTTCGTTTGTTCCCTGCAGGAGTGCAAGATCCAGAATTCCAGCCGGGAGTATTGCAAGATCTTTGCTGCAGAGGCCCGTGACATCCCTGCTTTTGGGCCAGTACCTGAGTAAGTTGTGCCTCTTGCCCAGGCAGCACATTGGCCGCAAGCTCAGAGAGCGACAGAACTTGGTCAGCTGTGAGGGTGGTAGACTGTCCCTGTGTGTTCTTACTGCTATCCACTGTTTGTGGCTGCCCTATGCAGGAGCTCATTGGTGGTGCTTCCAGACACTCACAGCACAATCCTACCCCTCCCCTTGCGTCAACGCTATGTCATAGCATTGATGCAAGGGATGGCTTGCAGGCTCCAAGCAGCACCCCCGCATCGGCGCTCCAGCTCTGAAGCAGTACCAGAGCTTCAGAGCACCAACGGAGAGCCTCTGTCCCATATGGGGACGGGCAGTGGCGTCATCCAGGTGGAACGGCCCGGTACACTGTTCCGCCAGTTCTGCGGACGAGCCGGTCCGCACCGCCTCTCCGGAGGATGGGCGAGATGCTCCTGGGCCCGCCCGCCCTCCCTCGCATCCTGAATCGCTCTGAAATGGAGCGATTCAGGCGCTGTGAGGCACAGGGAGGCGTGACAGCCCTCTGCCATAGGGGCAGAGGGCTGTCAATCATCCGGGCGTTCCGGTTCCTGGT
Source organism: Lerista edwardsae (assembly GCA_029204185.1). Classification (NCBI taxonomy): domain Eukaryota; kingdom Metazoa; phylum Chordata; class Lepidosauria; order Squamata; family Scincidae; genus Lerista; species Lerista edwardsae. The sequence goes on from JAJKFI010000020.1 coordinate 4,522,326, forward strand.
GTGCCCGGATGACATCACTGGGGACGGGGATTGGTGGGAGGGAGGGAGGCAGGGGCGGGATGTGGGCGGGCCTGGGAGGTGGCCATACGGCCACATCCTAAGCCTGTCCGCGAGGCCGCGAAGCCCCGATTCGGGTCGCGCGGTCTCCTCGGATCTGCGCTCGCTCTTTAGCGGGCGCAGATCCGAGGAGCACATAGAGGAGCCTCCCCTACAGTAAGGGAGCGAACTCTCCCTTGCCGTGGGAGGGAGGCCCCAGCCTCTCCTATGCAGTGTTTGATACGGTGTTGCCGAGTCGGCCTGGCCATCCCAGTGCTGCATAGGATTGTGCCCTCAATCAACCTTGCAGGAAGCGATGGGTGATCATGTTGCAAATAAATAGTGTTTGCTTCCAACTGGGTGATAAGGTGGATCAGCTCATTGGAAGCTGCCTTCTACCAAATCAGGCCCTTGGTCCGCCTAGCTCTGGCACTGCTCTCCAGGGACCATTCCTAGCCCTGCCTGGAGATATCAAGGACTAAACTGGGATATTCAGCGTGCAAAAGACGTGCTCTAATGTTGAGCTATGGCTCCTCCCCAAAGCAATGTAATTATCCCATAAGAGACATGAGTGATAATTCGTAATAATAATTAGCTTTCTATAGCATTTTCAAAAGTTCAAAGTGTTTTAGGAAATCACGAAACTTGCTTTAGAGTGCATTCCTAATCTGCGCTGGATTAGCGAGGCCAGCGGGCCTGACTTTGCCGTTCACGCCCTTGCCCCAGGGGAGACTCCAGCCTCCCCTAGGGATTCCTCAGATCTGTGCCTGCTAAATAGCTCCAAACAGCCACAACCCATCTCCACCCGCCCCCCCCCCCAGGCCTGGGCTGACACGCCTACCTAAACAGCACGCGGAGATCCGAGCAGGCCCATGGGGGGGGGGCTGGGACTTGCCCTGTGATGAGCTCTGGATGCAGCAAACCTGCGCTGGATACAGCACAGGCCAACGGACCTGCCTGCTCCTGCGCAGGTTAGGATTGCACTGCCCGTCTCCTACAGTACAACCCCAGGCAAGTCTACTCAGAAGTAAGTCCTAGTGTGGCCAGTGGCGCTTGTGCCTAGGAAAGTGTGTATAGAATTGCAGCCTCATCCTGGACTTAGGCTGGCACAGTTAGGCCAGCAAACTTTGGCTGAGACAAAGGACGCTGTAAAGTATGTTTGGACCACTCTCGGAGACAGAGAGGTCAGCACACAGACGTACAGCATCCTCCCTGACTCCGAGTGTGGTCCAAACGCTCTTTATGGTGGTCCTTGTGCCAACCAAACTTTGCTGGCCAAACTGGGACGGCCTAACTCCAGGTTAGGATTGTACCCCCCCCCCCAGTAGTGGCACAACCAACAGGGCCCCCTCCGATGACCGAAGAGAACGGGCCAGACAGTATGGGAGAAGGCGGTCTCTCAAGTACGCTGGACCCAAGCCGTGAAGGACTTGAAAGGTCAAAACCAGCACCTTGAATTGGGTCCAGAAATGAAATGGCAGCCAGTGTAGCCGCCGGAGCTTGTTAATGTTCGTATAGGGGAAAAAATGTCTTGTGGGAATGTCAACATGGTAGAAGTTGCTGTAACTGAGGTGGGAATTTTCTTTTGCACAGAATACTCCCTCTTTACTTGATCTACCGTCCGGCTAACAATATTCCCTATGCAACCATGGAAGAGGACCTGCCTGGCCAGTTCGAGCATTATTGTGGGCGAGCGCGAGACGGTGGCCTGGCTCCAGCCAGCACCTCTGAAGTTGGGCACAAGTGTTGCACTTTCCAGCACTGGTTGTACCAGTGGACAAGTGGCAACTTCCTGGTGACAGACTTGGAAGGTGAGGCTCTCTGTTGGTGGGTAAGGCAGGTGCCTCACCTGCCAGCTTTCTAGGAAATGCCCCAAGGAAGGACTCCTTGTGTTATTCCCATTGAGAGTTTAATCTAGAAATTTGCTAAGACTGGGCTGGATGTTTTTTTGCAGGTGTTGGATGGAAAATCACCAATGTGAGGATCGCTACCAAAACAAAGGGGTAAGTGACCAGATAGCAGTGATTTGGTACTTATATCTGGGCCCTGGTCCTTCCTGAAGACATCCAAGCTACTGGGGCACCCTAAATCTGTGGAAAGATGCTACAGCAAGGGAGGATGTTGGATGTTGGTGCTTTATGCCCACTCCAGCCATGCCACTTTTTTGCTCTGGTACGGTTGCCATTCTGTGCAAGGCGGCTGGAACCCCAGAGTGGAGCCCATTTCAGAACCAACAACAAAACACAATTTCCTTGTGGGTTTTCTTGGGACAGAAGAACTCTTCTTTAAGGGTTCTAGGATACTTCCTTTTTGTTCCTTAGTGTAGACATTTTCCAAGGTCATTTTGGATGTTGGTTGTGGGTAAAGGGTACTACAGTCCTTTTTGAAGGAGTCTGTGGGTCCTGGGAGACAAATGACAGAAGCCCAGGACTGGTCCTCCACCACAATCAGTTTGCCACTCCAGTTTCCTTCTTGGCGGTCTATGATAGCCAACAGGAACAGAACCAGTGATGTCATCTGGGCGCGCCAGGAACCGGAACTCCCGGATGATTGACAGCCCTCCGCCCCTATGACGGAGGGCTGCCATGCCTCCCTGCGCCTCACAGCGCCCGAATTGCTCCATTTCAGAGCGATTCGGGACGCGAGGGACGGCGGGCGGGCCCAGGAGCAGCTCGCCCGTCCTCGGGAGAGGCGGTGCGGCCCGGGCCCATCTGCAGAACTGGCGGAACGGCGTACTGGGCCGTTCCGCCTGGATGACGCCACTGAACAGAACATCCTGTCACAAGCACAGGAAAGATGAACAGGGAAAATGGCAGCCCTATAACGGCAGCCCTGCCAGAGCAAAGAGCTTCTAATTGCAATTAGTTTCCTAGTGTGTCATGCCTTGGCTAGGGTCTCACAGAGGAACAGGTCCAAACCAAAGGTGTAATCGGAATTAGGCTAGTGGATCCCAAACTGTGGGTCAGGATTCACCAGTGGTTTCGCAAGCCAATTTCAGGTGGGTTGAGAAGCACCTAGGGCAGCCATATTGAAAATATGGGAAGATGGGATGCTGGAAAGGCTGCATGGTGGTTTGTGTCAAGGCTGTAAATAGGCTTTTTTCTTATTCATTTTCCTATTGGAAAATGGCTGAGAAATAACCCAATTGATTGCTGCATTCTCAGGAATGCGGCAGGCTCTGACGTCACAATGATGGCGCTTCTGGCCATGACATAACTTCCGGTGGGTCCTGGACAGATTGTCCTCCTACAAAGTGGGTCCTGGTGCTAAAAAGTTTGAGAATCACTGGCCTGGAGTATACAGAATCCGTCCAACAGCAAAGCAAAGGCAAGGCCATCTGTACTGCCATGGTGATGAGTTGCTTGAACTGTTGGGCCGGCTTGGAGACGTGGCTTTCATAAGGCTTGGGAGGGGATCAAATGACCACATCCAGGCAGGGTCAGTTGACTATATCCAGTCTAGCCTTATCCCTTAGAGAGCATTTGTTCTCCAGAATATCTTGCTGAAGGGTCACGATGTGGGTGGCACAGGAGGTGAGGGGCTAGAGACTGACTGTGGAGGGAAGGCCTGCCTTACGCAGGCTCTTCGATGGCGCAAATGGGTGTGTATTATGGGCACAGCAGCAGGAGCCACGACGGCAGGCCGACTTGGGTTGCCCATAGGAGTGGGAGGCCAGAGGGTGTCTGTGAGCTCAGGTGGGTGATGGGGATTCAAGCAAAGGTGATCTTGGTGAGTAATCCCATCTCTGCTGCCAGGTATCAAGGCCTGAAAGAAAGCTGCTCTCCTGGCCTGCTAGAACACTTTGTGGCCTCTCACCAGTGTAACCAGTACTGCAAGCTCCTGGCCTTGAAGAGCCTCGAAGTTCCTCCACCTCCAACCAAAACCAAGGGCTCTCGGAGCCCTGTCACGGGCCGGAAGCTAAGCCCACAGCTCCAGAAGAAAGGCCTGTCCAGCCCCCAGGCTCCCCGGAAAGGTTCTGTGAGCCCCAAGAGTGCCCGGAAAGGCCCTGAAGCGACCGAGACACAGCCAGCCTCGAGGCCCAGGGCGGGGGACAATGGCAAGGCTGGCCGGCTGAAGTGATGGCGGGCGGGAAGGCCTTCGCCAATGTACGTTGCATGTGCCTGGGGGAGGGGGCGTTGCTGCCACTGCCCTGCCCGCCCGTGGCTCCTTCTCTGCAGTGAGTGAGGCCTGTCTGTGGTGTTTGAGGGAGGGAGCCACGCTGTGTCTGGGAGAGGGCCTGTCTGTGCATCTCTGGGTGGCTTTGTAGGGGCTGGGGGGGGGGGGGGGAGAAAACAAAAGGAGGATTGTGGATGTAGCAGTTTGGTCCTTGCCAGCCTTGTGCAGAGGGGCATTTTCGTGGCCCCAGGGGGCAGGATCCTGGCACCCTGCCCTGTCTGTGTGGCTTTGCTGCACCTACTCTCTCTCTCTGTGTGGTGTAGATGTAAGAAATTGTACTAGTGCCACACCGGCGGCTGCTTTTTTGTCCTCATAGGATGAAAGCAGCCATGGATGCACTTTTTGTGCCAGGATCCCTGATAGGGAGGGCCGGAGGGCAGCTGTTCCGTTTGCTCCAGCACACGTCGGCTCCAGCACGGAGCACGCTTCCCCCCCCCCCCAAGACCCATCACTGTTTTCTCCCATTATTGTGTGGACTCCTGACCGCCACGACCCCTTTAACCCTTGCTCACCTTACCTGCTCTGCCCACCTTGCTGACGCCTCGGAGAACAGATGGGAGGAAAGACGGGCTGATAGATTTCTTAGTGAGAGAAGCAGCTTTCTGGACAGGGCTACCCCTGAGTTGGATGTGGTGGGGGTCTGCCGGCCTCGGCGCTCAGGGCAATTAAAATGTCAAGCAGTTTCATGGCTGATGCATTTAGAAGACATGTCAGAAAGAGAGAGTGAGGTAGTGGTGTGATGCACCTGAGGCTCTTCTGATCCTCTCCACCTTGAACTCCCCTCCAAAGTGCCCCACCTGTTAATGACCCAAGGTATACCTCATCCTGTCATTGTGCTGTGTCTGCTGTGCTGTGTCTGCTGTCACTGCCTATTGGGTAGAAATGTCTGTTCCCTGCCCGCTGTTGATCTCCTCCCCAAACCCTTGCCTGCTGCCAGAATGCCCCTTACATTGTGTGCCCGCCGCAGACCCTCACTCTTGCAGCACTCTGCCCACCACCGGGCTCTCTTGGAGCACAGTCTAGTGCCGGTTGACCAGCATGTCAAGTAGCACTTCCTCTATAAGCATCATTTTTCTTGTGTTATGTGCCGCTGCGTCGGGGCCAGCTCCAAGTGCAGTGCACAGTGCAGCGGGTGGGGGAGGCAGTTCAGAAAGGACACACTGAAGCAGCAAACACAAAACAGTCCCCGCTGGTTGGCACCCGGCTGCCACAGGCCAAGCTTCCACCATAGCTTGGAATCAATGAATGGAGTCGGGCAGTGCCCCAGGCTCCAACTCCTGTTTGTTCAGATGGCCATACCAGCAAACACCACCCCTTTGCCTTCCCATTGGAATAATAGTCCTACTCTTGTTTTAGAAGCCCCAGGACAACATGATGAAACTCAGCAGTGGACTCTTATCAACCTACAAAGCTGTCTTATGCTGGATCGGGTAAATTGGTCCATCAGTCCTGTCTGTGCTGATTGACAGTGCCTCTCCAGGGTATTGGACAAGGGTCTTCTCCAGCTCTACCTGGAGATACCAAGGACAGAACCTGGAATCTTCTGTGTCCATCACTGAGCTACAACTCCTCGTCTTTTGGGGCTAGCTCCATTTCTTTCTTTGGCCACAGTTTGGAACATATCTTCCTGCCCAGCTGGATATTTTGAGCATCTTTGTTTTAAGTCTTGGTGGTTGCAGGAGCAAAAGAATATGGGTTAATTCAAGACATCAGTTAAGATTCTGGACCATTAGGGCATGGAACAATAGGGTAGAACTTCACATGCTACATCAGATCTGTTGATGAGACCATGACATCTTGGCACTGAAGGGCCAGACTCTGAGCCCAATGCTCCTTCTTGCAAGACCTCACCAGCCTGTGCATCCTTTTGCTTGACATTGGCGTGGAGGACTGGTGGATTCTCTGCAGAGAGATGGACTGAATGAGATGCATCTTCTGGGACCACAGAGAGCAGGTAGCCTAGTTTAGTGGCCCAAGCAACACTGATGTGAAACGGAGACCGGGAAGTTGCTTCCGTTTTGGAAGCAATTGAGAGCTGAATGCTTGACTTCTGCCTTACAGTGCAACCCAATGCATGTTTACTGAAGTCAAGTTTACAGGGTGGCTTACTCCTAAGTAAAGGAGTGCAGCAGAAGTTGCTGATGGAAGCGCAGGCTTGAATGCATGGAAGACCAAAGCCACAACAATATACAGTACATGTGCTTTCTGACCCGACCCAAGAGAGGATTTTTGGATGAGCTGTCTGTGTAGAGCTGTTATGCCCACTGTACATAAGAAGAGCCCTGCTGGACCAGGCCAAAGGCCCATCTGGTTCAGCTTCCTGTATCTCAGTGGCCCACCAGATGCCTCAGGGAGCACATGAGACAACAAGATGCCTGCATCCTGTTGCCATTTCCTTGCACCTGGCATTCCTGTGCCCAGGAACTGTCTCTCCTCCTCACCCCCAGAAGTTGCTTTTTCTCACACTACAAATAGTCCTGCACTATGCTGCCTGAAAAGACATCAGGAATTTTACCCACATTTCTGCATCCTTATTGAAGGACTGCCACTCTCCCTTTTTGGAGATATTTTACCCCCCCCCCAACTTGCCAAGGATGGCCCTGCAGTTTTTTTCACATGCATGGTAGTCATCCTTACAGATTGAGATTTTCTGTATAAAAACAACTTTATTGCTTGGGCTGCGAGACCTGCTCCTTTGTTCTATTTTGGGGAAGGGTCACTATGAGACGCCGACTCCTGACCCGTTGCAGTCATGGCATGGGGCAGACAGTGGCATTATAGTGGCCGCAGCACTGCTGGAGATACAGCGTGGAAGTGCTGACGCCCACGTTGTGCCAAGTGCCAGAGAAAGAAAACGACCCATTGGTGCCACCAGTGGAGGTGCTGTGAAAGAGAAAAGTTCAGAAGGTGGCTGGAGCACAGCTGCTTTCAGAATGGCCCTTTAATGCTCTGGGCAGTGCATTCATCTTGGCGGTAATGTGGTGACTTTGCCTCCATTGACCCACCCAACTACCCTGTCCCCAGTGCTTCATGGCTTTCTTGCATATGCCCTCGTGCTTGGCATGGACCAGGTTGCTGCTGTGCCAGGGGAAACTAAGCAACACCAGACTCCTGTTTGCCTCAAGTGCTCTGAAATCAAAGAAACTAAAGTATTGTCCTGGACAAAGGGCCAGCAAAGCAACACAAAAGGTGGTGTTGCTGGTGAAGGAGCAGAGAGATGCAATGCAACACAAGCCCCAGCAATGGGGAGTTCAGAAGCCTGGCTGTCTGAACCATGTGGCTTTTCCAGGCAAGCTTTAGGACCTGGAGCATCCTTTTTTCTTTTTCTAGCATCCTTGCATTTCTTTTAAAGCAACTGGAGATTTAGGACTCCCAGTAAATGTTTTTAAAGGGCAAAGAGTGCCATCTGCTGGTCACTGCCATCCCCGTACAACTCCTCCACCCCCTGCCCCCGGGTTTTTAGCAGTTACTCTTACAACTGATGCTAGTTCAGTTCAGAGAGATAGAACAGAGGATTTGGCTACCATGACAATTTCAGTGTTAATGTTTGCAATTTGCCAAACGCTCAGAAAAGCCATGAGGTCCCCTGTAGTCCCACTACTCAGTGAGAGCAAGGCATTGAGCACTGCAAGGAAAAGATCTGACTGTTTCAAATACGTAAGCCGACATTTTCAGAAAGACTAACATTGCATATCTCTCCGGTCACGTACCAGCATTCATACTAGGGCCGCTGCCTCTTTCAGAGGATATTCTTGATCAGTGACTGGGCGCATTCATGCGGCACACCTAATAATCCCCATTATCCACAAATGTGCAGGGCTTAGCTCAGGCTGGGTGAAGTAGTTAATCGACAACTGGGAGACCATGCTGAGGCTGCTCCTACACTGTTGGCTTTTTCTACGCAAATGTCATATGTTTGGGGCTGAGTGCCATTGGTCAAGGGGCAGTTCCACTGCAGGTTAAGACCAAAGCACGCATGCACAGTGCCACCCTATGTGGTTGTCTCTCCACATATCAATGCACAGAAATGCATGTGCACCTCTGGGCCGGCTCTGCAACTCCCTTCTAACCCCTTTACCGCCACCCTCACTAGCCAGAAGTTGCATTGTGCACTATGACTTTTGAGTTACAAGAGGCAGTCATGAAGGTCCTCACCAGGAAAACAAATCAGTGCAGCAGACATAGACTGAGTAGCTGGTAGAGTCAAGGTTGCTTGTGTTGAAAAACGCTGGGCAATCAGTCACTTCTCCTCTGGGCACATGGAGGATACCTGTGAGGGATGCAGGGACCATGAGAGGGGCTCACATGCATGCCTCTTGAAGGCATGCAGATGGGGGGGGCTGCAATGCATGATTGGTGATCCCTCCCAAAGGGACACCTGACCAGTAGGCTTCCATCTCTTACATATAGTTTGATCTCTCCCGTCTACTGTTCAGTCTGTTGTCCAAGATCAGCACCGGCTATTTTCCTCTAGTGTTCCTTTTCCATTGTTCCTGGTCATGAATCTAACATTCCTCCCAAATGCCCCCTCTCCTAATCCCCAGGGCTTTTGCTGCCCTCCAAAGACCCCGACAATACCTGCAAGGCACGCATTGATCATGGAGACACAAGCACCAGTGAACAAAGCCCGCAGTACAATGCTGGAAAATTCACCCTTGCGCTGTGGCACCATGGATGCTGGACACAAAAAAGAACAAAGCAAGATGAGTGGGGTGGACACATTTCTGGTATGTGCCAAGAATTCGCCATGTGCAGGATGGTGGTGGCCATGGTAGGCAACACCAGGAAGCTATGGCAGCAGGTGCCGTAGCTATGGGGCTGAGAATTTTTGCAAGGTCCTAGCTTAAGACTTGGAGAGCTCCCCTGGACTCAAGAGTTGTAGCTCAGTGGTACTACATCTGTCTTGCATGCAGAAGGTCCCAGGTTCAAGCCCTGGTATCTCCAGGTAGAGCTGGGATGGATCCCTGTCTGAAACCCTGAAGATCCACTACCAGTCCATGTTGATGATACTGTGCATGGTGGACAGAAGGTCTGACTTGGATGAAGGTCTGACTTCCTATGTTAATTCCTCCTCCCAGCCTCCGAAATCCATTGCAGCCAACTTACTCAGACCACCCAGCATGATCCCAACAGAGCTCAGGTTGGCAAATCCACAGAGAGCAAAGGTGGTGATGATTTCAGATCTTGGCTGGGGAAAAAGAGAGAAGACAATGCAGTCAGCATCATGATAACCGAACGAATGGCCCCATCGCCCACCCGCTCCAATTGCAGTCAACAGCTGCTTCCCTCCATGCTTCTGTGTGCAGAGCTGAGATGTTTTGTGCTGTAAGCATCCATGTGCAGCTCTTCGTGCCATTCCCATGTGCAGCTCTTCGTGCCATTCCCATGGTGGGCTAGGCTCTGGTGGTACCTGTTTGGTGGCTAGCATGACTCAGCACTACCTTGTCAATGGTGTTGAACTTGGCCTTGTTTCTGAGCTTTCACACCAGATGCACAGTGATGCTGGGTCACTGGCCCAGTTCATTGAGGAAAGTGGAACTCTTCCATCTATGTTTGGGTGCACGTAGGTCATCTCACCACTATCTGGCTAGTAACACATTTAGAGCGCAATCCTAACCTGGAGTTAGTCTGGCACAGGCCTCCAGGTTTGGCCAGCACAAGGGATACCATAAAGTATGTTTGGACCACTCTCTGAGTCAGAGTTGCCAGCATGATCTTCCCTGACTCTGAGAGTGGTCCAGACTCGCTTTACGGTGGCCCTTGTGCTGGCCTAACTCCAGGTTAGGATTGCACCTTAATTTCGTAGAAAATAAGTATTTGTCGGTTCTAATCAATGTCGCCCTTTATATGTCTCAGGGCGCCATCCTACCCAGCGCTGGGGTAGGAGCACCGACCAACCAGTGACCTATCTAGTACTGGGTAGGTGGAGGTTGGAGCCTCCCTGCGACAAGGGAGTGTGTGCTCCCTTACCATACGGGAGCACCAGCCTCCCCTATGTGCTCCTCAGCTCTGCACCTGCTAAAGAGCGAGTGCAGATCCGAGGAGACCGTGTGGCCCGAATTGGAGCCGCGCGGCCTCCCTGACGGGCTTAGGATGTGGCCGTATGGCTACCCTCCAATCCCGGTGCTGCCTTGGCACGGAGCCTCCCTTGTGCTGACCGGCTTCGGTTGGCGCGAGAGAAGCTCAGCGCGGGCGCAGCAGGGCCGGCACTGCCTGCAGCGCCGGTCCTGTTGCCTTAGCGCCAACGCGGGGGGGGGGAAAATCAGCGTTCCCGCATTGGCGCGAAGGACGCAGCGTCAGCACAATCCCGTCGCGCTGACGCTGTGCAGGGTTTAGGATTGCGCTGTCAGAAGGCTTATCTGCCCGCTAACAGATTGCCCGGAGCAAATGGGTCTCTTCCTGAAGCAGGGCAGATGTCACTGCTCAGAATCTCAGATGTATCGTGTGTAGGAGAGAAGGGGAAGGCTTATAATTGCACAGGAAATAGGGAGGCCTGTTTGCTACTGATGAAACAATATAGAATGAAGGAGCTGTGGATCTGCTTCAAGGAAGAGTCCTTGCTAACAGGACTGGAACCCCCATAAGCATGCTGCATGTGGTTCATAAAAGCACCCCCTGCCCTAGTTACTGGCCCAAGAATCCATCCGTGTCTGCCAAACGAAGAATCTTCGCATTCTTCAAGCTGACTGCCGTTTCTTCAGTGCAAGAGTTGAAGATAAAGATCTAAGTGCTGCCATGGAAACTGCTTTTTAATTTTGTTTTTGTTTCTGTACAGCCATTCTAGTTTCTCTCAGACCTCACCCAACCTACATTTCTTTTCTGAATAAAATGTCATGCTTGTTTTACTATAAATTGGACTCGGGGTTATTTATCCAGAGCTGCAGGTTCAGAATGGAGAAAAACTAACTCCAGGTATATTGACTTGATGGAGCCATTGGATTGAGGAATATATGCACTCTGGAGATGGGGAAGATCACAAAGGTGGTGATCAGGTGGTGTTGGGGTATGGCCAATTGATTCTGGGAGCCAGGGGGAGAACCAAGACAAGGTAAGACCAAGCAATTACTGGTGGAGGAATTAGGGAGTCATGTGGATGTCTAGATGCAAAGGGGATGCTTTGTCCTAATGCAAAAACTCCATTAATGACTGACCAAGCAGGATGAATTTTTTCTTCTCCACTCTCACTTCTCAGCCCCAGAATCCCGTTACTGATTCGCCTACCGCAATCCATTGCTTCTGTGTCCCGTCCCACTCAGGCAGGCCCGCCAATCTCCGCTCTTTGTAGGTTGACAACTGTTGATAGGCCACAAACTCATTTAAGAAGATCTTGATTCCCAGCATCTCAGCTACCAAGGGTGCATCTTCCCAGCTGGCCCCTAACAAGAATGCCACAGGCACCAGCACGTAGGAGCAGATCATCTGGAAGCCAGAAACATGGTTTGTAATACACTCGGTGGCCAACTAACTAGCCACCTGCCATCTCGGTCACCCTTCCCACCCACTCCTTCTGGTTTCATATCACTCATGATCGTCATTAGCTCTTGTATACATGCTTATGGACCATCGACACTCCTCCCGTATTTCCCTTCCCAAGTCTGCCAGCAATATACAGCAAACTCATCCTAATTATATCGTAGAGGAAAAAAGGGAGCAGGTGGAAATGGACTCTGTAGAAGGCCCTAACACCCTTTAACTAGCTTGGTACATGCCTAATCAGGGAGGTTTTCTTGCAAGTGGTACCTGGAAAGAGAGTTCCGGCACGTTCACCATGTCCCCCAGCCAACTAAGGGTAGCATTGATGAACTCTAGCACGGCCAGGAAGGCGATGAGGTTGGCTGCAATGTTAGCCACCAGCCCCACAGAGACCGCAGCACCGTTGCCAGCAGCTTCCAGAACATTCTTCTCCTCCCTGTGAGAACGCACCAAGTACAATGAAAATGGAAGAAAATCAAATGGCAGCCACACCACTCATTGAATTCCCCAAGTGTCCCACTAGATTTTCCTTTTGGAAGGAGCAATTCTACATTTCGCCATCTAAGGCTGCAATCCTATCCAGTCTTACATGGAAATAAGCCCCATTGATTATAGTGATCCTTACTTCTGAGCAGACATGCATCGGATGGGGCTGTACGATTCACCTGAAATCTTACACACACATGCAAATGCTTTGCCTAGATTATCCCTTCCCCTGACAGCACCTGAATCTTCTCAAGTCTCACCATTGTGGAAAAAAATTCATAATGCTGTAATATTTATAACATGTCTACTACTTTATACAAATATCCTTCATTTTTTTCCCATTTCATTGCGTGTTCTGATGTTAGCTCTGGGGATGTTGTACAGACCTCCTTGTGCCGCCAAATCCAACAAGGATTTGCTCCCTGCTACAGGAGCTCCTACTCCTCACCTAACCCTGTATCCCTTCCGGGATCCTCTAAGCCAATTATTTTCAACCACCATGCTGTGGCACATTGGTGTGCCATGAAAGGTCTGCAGGTGTGCCCTGAGAATGTGGAGCATAGCCTTGAAAATTGCTGAAAACCTTTAGGGTTCTGCGGCCCTGTTTCTAGGGCAACTGTATTAAATTCTCTTTCCCTCTTCCTCTGCTGGTTCTGTTGGTGGAGGGTCAGAGAATTTTTTACTACAGACAGTTGCCCTAGAAAGAGAGCCGCAGAACCCAGAAGAGCCTCCCAGAAGCAGGAAGTGACATCACAATCGGTGAAGACCAGGGGTCCTCAAACTCCAGAAGTTTGAAGACCACTGGTAAGTGTTTGAGGGGGCAGGGACTAAGAGGGGAGGTATGCCCTGATAGCGGCATATTGATCAGTGTGCCGTGACCCAGAGACATGCAAAAGTACCTGGGGGGATCATGAAGCCTAGTGGAGGGTGCTGGAAGCTCGCAGTCCCCTCTGATTGATCTGAAAACCAGATGTGAGCTCCAATTGCAAATCGGAGCTCACTTCTGCAGAAGGGGCTATCTATGAGGAGGCTATGAGCCTCCAGGACCCTCCAGGAGACTTCAGGACCCCCCCCCCCCGGAACCTTTATATGCCTCTGAGTTCCCGCAGCACTGTGGTTGATACAGCGCCATCAGGGCTCCCATTTTGGCCTCTTCCCTTAAGGGGAAATGGACCTTTTTTGCTCTCTATTTTGGGTCACTACCCACCATCTGAAGAGCACTGGTGAAGACCAAAGAGAAGACCACAGAGGTCAGGTTGGTATACCATGAGAAGTAAAACATTGAGGGCATAATCCTAACCTGCCGTTAGGCCGGCACAGGGCAGCAAAGTTTGGCCAGCACAAGGGACACCATAAAATATGTTTGGACCAGTGATATCATCCGGGCGCAACTACCGGGATGATTGACAGCCCTCCGCCCCTATGGCGGAGGGCTGCCACGCCTCCCCAAGCCTCACTGCACCGGAATCGCTCCATTTTAGAGTGATTCTGGACGCAAGGGAGGGTGGGCGGGCCCAGCAGCAGTTCACCCGTCCTCTGGAGAGGCGGTGTGGCCTGGGCCCTCCGCAGAACTAACGGAACGGAGTACCAGGCCGTTCTGCCTGAATGACGCCTCTGGTTTGGACCACTCTAGGAGAGAGGCCAACACACAGACGTGCGCCATCATCCCTGACTCCGAGAGTGGCCCAAACGTGTTCGATGATGGCCCTTGTGCTAGCCAAACTTTCCCGGCCTGACTGTGCCAGCCTAACTCCAGGTTAGGATTGCACTCTGAAAATCTAAGCCCTCAAGATCTTCAGCTACTTCCGCGGCACTCACCCACGGGCAATCTTCACACCCTCCCGGCTCCGGAACTTAGACTCCTCCACTTCTGGGTAGACAAGTTTGGCCATCGCCAAAGCACAAGGCGCTGCCATCACTGAAGCTGCAATCAAGGCCGAGGCATCAATCTGAAGCAGTAGGATGCAGAGCGGAATAAACGGAGGGCAGTCCTGTGCCTCGCAACAGGGCCCTTCCTTGTGCCGGAGCTCTGAGGAACGATGGGGGAGCAGGCCCCCTTCGGGGTCAAGCCAAAGATTTGGGGCCACCACACATGGATAAACACATGCGGGACAAGGTGTTTGCTGAGATACGCCTGTGCCTGTTCTTGATAGCTCATTGTATGGCTCACTCACCCCAAATGAAATGTAGGCTCCCATCACACTGCCAGCAATGGTGGCAAAGCCTCCGGTCATCACCGCATGGACTTCTGACCTCGTCATATCAGGCAGGTAGGGTCGGATGAGCAGTGGCGCCTCTGTCTGCAGAAGAAGGGTGCACACGAAACAGTGCCTGCAAGTACTGGGTGTAGGATAATTTTGTTCCCTGGCAAATGGAATCTAACAAGATGGGAAACCCTGAAATAAGGGGGGCCCTGAAGAAGCAGTGTCTTGCTCATGGAGGAGAGCACCATCAGTGGCTGTCAGTCATGAAGGTTATGTAGAAGCTCCATATTCATGGGTAACAAAGCTGGAGGGCAACAGTGGGGGAAAGCCATTGTTTTCAGGCCCCAAATGGGAACTGACGGGAGGCGTCTGTTAGCCATCGTGGGGAAAAATGGACCTCTGGCCTGATCTCTCAAGGTCTGTCTTATATTTCCATCTGCGTTTGCAGATACCTTGCAAATATTTTGCAATTGCTCCCATCTTGGGGTCCCAAGCGCACTCAATGGAAAAAAAAAAATCACTGCTTACCATTCCCACAAATATATTTCCAACCACACTGAGAGACTCTGTGGCTGCTGTGCCCATGGTGATTTGGAGGAGCCAGGACAGCTGCAGGAAGGAACCAGAGATGGTCAGGCAGGGGATATATTGTTCCCCCAGCACACAGCCTACAGGACCCAGACCCTACAGGACTTGAATGCATCTTATTCTTTTTGTCTTGCACAGTCACAGGGGGCTACTGTACAGATAAATGATTGACACAAATTGGCCAGATAGTGCAAGATACTTTTATCTCCCCCAGTACCCAGAGCCTAACATTACCTTCAGGATCACCCACTGCATAACTCCCAGGTAGTAGAGGACAGACATCACACAGCTGAAGAAGACAATGATGGGCAAAGTCTGGAGACAGAATGACACAGCACAGGTTGGTCTTTAGTAACTACTAGCCTAGTCTGGTAGCACAACAGAGCATGTCAAACCTAGGATGCAATCTTAAGGCATATGATGCAGCCACCTAGGGATGCAATCTTAAGGATGCAGCCACCTTGGTAGAGCATGCAGGTAGACAATAGCCAGGCACCTACTATTTGGCTTGGATCATTTTGAGAGGGATCCAGGCCACCTTGAGATGCTCAGGCCACAGGTTCGGGTAAGTCTCATCTCAAGTGTGCCAAGAAAAACCAATCTCTTATTTCAAGGACTCCGTAGCACTGAAGATAGAAGATGGGATCAAAGAGAAGTTTCGATCAAATGGCTCCAGACATTACCTGAAAGGCAAAGACTTCTTGGATCAGTTGGTCGCCAAAGACAAATCTGGAACCAGCTGTGGTGTAGTTCAGGAATGTCTGAAAGGGAAAATAGGTTGATGAAGACGTTTGCATGGGTCTTGGCCTGATTCACCAGGAACAGAATATTCTGAAGACATGGTACTCATATGGCCCAGACCAAAACCCAACGGACTCTTCGCGAATCCACAAAAGAACAGTGAAACATTTAGGGCGCAATCCTATCCTAGAGGTAGGCTGGCACAGTTAGGCCAGGAACGTTTGGCTGGCACAGGGGACACCAAAAAGTATGTTTGGCCCACTCTCGGAGTCGGAGAGGCCAGCACATAAACATGCTATTCCCCCTGACTCTGAGAGTGGTCGAAACATGCTTTATGGTGGCTCTGGCACCAGCCAAACTTTGCTGGCCTAACTGTGCCAGCCTAGCTCCAGGTTAGGATTGTGCTCTGAGAATGCTATCCAATTTGTCCTTGTGAATGTGTCTCTGTTTCTCACCTTTGGAATACCTTCCACCCCACCTGTCCCAATAAGAGTTTATGACATCTCTTTGAACTAGGATGTCTGGCAGGTATGATGTGGCCTTAAACCACTGGTCTCTGTAGCACAGTACTGGCTGCAACTCTGAAAGCAGGTGCCTTCCCCATCTGCAACTTGAGAACCCTTTAACTGGAGATAGCAAGGATGGAACTTGGGAGCTTAGACATGCAAAGTCTGTGCTCTACCACTAAGGTATGAACTCTTCCAATTATGCTCCTTACCTGGATCTGTGCACCAAGCCACTGGAAAGCCTGAAATCCAGGATCCGTCCGGATGATAAAGACACCAAGGATAAACTGCAGGCCAAGCCCCCAAAACACAGCTCTCCAGGGCACCTGCAATCCAGCACACCCAAACAAGAAAATTATGTGAGCACAAGAAGCCAGAGGCATTTGATAAGAGGAAGAAGTAACCCAGGATGAAAGATCTGGCAAGTTCAGGGTTAATATAGTTAGGGTCCATGAGGCTGGATGAGGTTCTGCATGCACCAAAAGGCCCAAGTCAAAAGACATGTAGCTACTTACAGCCCTGTGGTGTTTGGAGCAAAGAAAGAGGATCAGCACTAACACACACAAGCCAGCCAAGGACACCAGCTGCTCCTTCCTCTGGGACATGTCAAGAACAAGCCATGCAATCAGAGCAATCAGGATGATCACACACAGCACCCTAGGAAGAAAGCAGTACAGCATTACAGAGGCACACCGATTTACACAGGTGGCCATCGTAGGGCCACCAGATCCATAAGAATATTCAAAGGAAAATAAGATTGCAGAAGAGCACAATGGAGATACATATAGAATACCATCCTAAACATGTTTAGCTAGTAATTGAGGGTGCAGTCCTAACCTGGAGTTAGACTGGCACAGTTAGGCCAGCAAAGTGTGGACACCACAAGGGACACCGTCAAGTATGTTTGGACCACTCAGAGTCAGAGAGGCCACCACATATACATGCGCCATCCTCCCTGACTCCAAGGGTGGTCCCACATACTTTACAGTGGCCCTTGTGCCAGCCAAACTGTGCTGGCCTAACTCCAGGTTAGGACTGTGCTCTAAATCTATTCTTAACAACAACAACAACAACAACAACAACAACAACACCCTACTTATCTAGTTGATACTTAGGTGTCAAGTTGAGACTTGTATCAACTACAGTACTCAATATCAGTCAACAACTGTGTTTCATTTAGTTTGGAATCATCATCCTGCAAATCAGTGGAAATTGCTTCCAAACGAGCATTGAAGATTAGGGAGTTAGAAGCACACGGTGTTGGAATTATCAGCTCAGGATCACAAAAGATCTAAACCGGAGGAATAGTGTGGGAGGAAAATATCACTAAGAGTGCAATCCTAACCTGGAGTTAGGCTGGCACAGTTAGGCCAGCAAAGTTTGGCCAGCACAAGGGATACCGTAAAGTATGTTTGGACCACTCTTGGAGTCAGGGAGGCAAGCACACAGACATGCTCCATCCTTCCTGACTCTGAAAGTGGTCCAAATGCGCTTTACAGTGTCCTTTGTGCCGGTCGGACTTTGCTGGCCTAATTGTGCCGGCCTAACTCCAGGTTAGGATTGTGCCCGAAGAAAATGTCACAACAAGAAAATCCAAAAACTACATTACTATCTAGGGGACATTGCTGCAGGATTCTGCAGAGCCTGTAATTTCAGGGACCGATCAGGAATACTGCTGGAAAACCACCAGTATACATGGGAATGCCCAGGACTATGATGGTGCGATGAAAGTCCCTGGTAGATCTCTTGATCTGCTCATGTTCTACTACTGGGGCTCCCTGTTGATCTGGGAGGAAGCTCTTCCCACAATTACCTTGTTTTGTCTGTTTTGGGTGGTGACAGTGAGTGCTACCTTTTCCCTGTTTATTCCTAGTTTTCTGAAAAGAATTAAGCAGGGAGCAAAGAGATGGGTGCTGGCCATTAAGCATTAGATGCTATGGCTGACTTGCCCTCCATCTATCCTTTCAGTTGGCAACAAGCAATCATTAAGGAAATGCTGAACAGTAAATCCTTGGCATGCTGAAGAAGATGAATCGCAAAAGCTCAAAGGTGCGTCACTGGGAATATTCCCACATGAATGAAATGCAGCCTCAAGGGAAATAGTACAGCCATCCATTGATCACATATTCACACTACTTCAAAGCATTTCAGTGCAGGGCATACTGGTCCTCACTGGACTGTGCTAGGATTTTAATGCACTTAGATGCTTCTGGAGGACAAAGACAAGAGTTTGAATGCAGTTCTACAGATTGGTTCTGTGTTGAGGATTCCAGACCATGGTACCCTTGACTGATTGGTGGGATATTTATTAGGCAGGATAAAAGAAGATACATTTCACTTTATGGAATGTGTTACCACAAGATGTGGTGATGGCCATTCACTTAGAAAGCTATAAAAGGGGGTTAAGACAAAGTCAGGGAGGACACGTCTATCAATGGCTACTGGTCATGATGGCCATGCACTACCTCCAAGTTCAGAAGCAGTTTGCAACTCAGTACCACTTGCAGCAATGATGGAAAAGGCTGCTACCAGTGGCGTCTCTACAGGGAGGGCAGAGCTCTAAGTTTTGCAAGGAGCCTTACCCTGTCATGTAAATCCCGCCTCTCCCTTGCTGCTGTAGCCAGTAAGCAATGCCAAGATGTTGCTTTTCCCTGTGAGGATTGGCTAAAATGGTGCAGGAGAGGAGTGATTTCCACTGCAAGGTAAGGCTTCTTGCAAAACTTAGAGCTCTGCCCTCCCTGTAGAGATGCCACTGGCTGCTACTGTCATCTCTTGCTTTTGGAGTACCCAAAGGTTAACCACACTGGGAAACAAGATGCTGGACTAGTAGTGCCTTTAACCCAGCAGGGCTTTTCATATGTCCCTTAGGACAGTGTTATTCAAACTGTGGGTCAGGACCCACTTGGTGGGACACAGCATAATGTCAGGTGGGTCGTGGAAAGCTGGAAGCAGCCATCTTGGAAACTGCAGGGCTTACTCTTGCTACATTCCTTTTGTGAATGTTAGCAGTCTGAATTTTAAAATGAGGGTTTTTTAAAATTTTTGTTTTTAGTTCAGTACTTTCACATAATATTTTTTCCTAATCTTGCTTTCTGTCAGGGATGTTTCATGGTTGTGTAATTGCTGCAGTCCAGAATGCCAGTTTGCATTCCTGGAGTATCGTTTGATTACATCACACTGACAGCACTTCCTGCTTGATTATGTCACTTCTGGCTATGACATCACTTCCAGGTTATTGACATCACTTCCAGTGGATGCCATTCTAAAAGGTGGGTCCCAAAAGTTTGGGAACCTCTGCCTTAGGATCTAGATTTACTGCTAGAGCAAAGAAGTTGGATACAGATACCTGTAGCCAGATGTCCAGGTCTGCAAATGAAATAGTGGTGCTTGGAAACAGAAAGAGGGGAAAACAGAAGGCTCTCTGAGTAATGCTTTGGACATATTTGAAGACTAGGAAGGAATAAAGGTAGGCAAGGAACACAATATTGTAAAACCGAGATGGGACAGGTGTGCATTATCTGCTGCCGACAGAGCCAACATCTGCTTTTTGTGTCTGTTCTTTCCCAGTATGATACACAGACTATACATGTCACCTGATTTATTAATCATACACATTGTGAATGGAGTGAATGGAGTGCATGTTTGGTGGTGGGGTTGTAAATATAACAAAGGGAACTTAAAAGAGAGTATATGGTGTGGTGGTTTGGGAGTTGGACTTAAATCTGGAAAACCCTGTTTCAAATTCCTGCTCAGCCATGAAGTGGCTGAGTGACCTTGGGCCAATCACAAACTCTCAGCCTCACATACCTCACAGGGTTGTTGTAAAGAGGGAAGGAACGATGTACACCATCCCGAGCTCCTTGGAGAAAGGAGCTGACAGTCCTCTTGCAGTTAGCATAAATCGCGGCTTGGCAAAATGGCTGCATTGAATCATTGTGGCGGAGTGGAGATGGATCATAGTAACTACAAGCAAATGAACTTCAGGTCCATTGACCAAAGACATGCAAGCAGCAAGCAGATGATCCTGACTCACCATTTCAACCAGGGCCAAGAGCCGCGACAGCACTTCCCACAAGGGCTCAGCAACTGGACAATCTTGGACCCCCAACATTTCTTTATCACGCTATAGATCACGAGAGAGACCCCCAAGCACGTTAACACGACCAGAGCCAAGGCGCGCTGGAAGTCCAGCCAACAGGCTGCGATGAAGTAGGCCAGGTAGGCTGGAGAGAAAAGACACAAAGGCCAGGAACAGCATCAGTGGATCAAGTAAGTTATTAGTGCGGGGCTGGGTTTTCCTTTCCCCCCCATTCATTTTCTCTAGTACAAGCCTTCCAAGTCTAGCTGTTTCTCATCCTTTGGAGAAGAAAGCCAAAGGAATCTCAGTCTGCCTCCCTCCTTCTTCACTCCTGCAAAAGACTCACTACCTACAAACGGGTTCACTCACTACCTGCTAGTAGACAAAGATCTTGGATTTAGCAGAAATGGACAGATAATCGACTTTGCTTAAGGAGAAGTCAGTAAATACATTTATGAATAATTGGAAGCTACTCAAACGTTTTGAGAGAGAGAGAGAGAGAGAGAGAGAGAGAGAGAGAGAGAATGACATAATGACTTGTGGATTTGAAGAGTAAAGTCAATTATAATAAATATGAAGAGATTAGAGAAAGGATGGATAAATGGATTTAGAAAAAAGATAAAAGAATGGCTGACAGAGATGGGTATTAAGTACTATGAAGATGGGATTAGATGCTAAGGAGATTTGATGAAATGATATACTAATCCACATTTGCGTTAATTTAGAGGTAATTTGTACATGTAAGAATTTTTAAGGTTTTAATATTGGTGTTGGGTAGAGTTATGTGTTATTTTTGTGTTATGTGTGTGTTATGTATATTGTTTGAACACACACACACACACACACACACACACACACCCCTACCTTACCTGCACACAAGAGGACCAAGAAGATCATGCGGAATGTCTTGGCATGAGCCTTGCAAAACACTGTCACTTTGGCGAAGGGCTGAGTCATGCTCTTGATCCTGGGGAGGATAATGAAGTCAGGACTTGCCAGCTTCTAGAGTTCAAGTCAGATAGGACCTCCTGGGAAGATGAAGGAGAGTCTCCAGCAGCCTGTTGTACATGCTGGGACCGGGAGGAGGAAGAGGCTCCCCGTTAGGAAGATTCCATAGTAGCCACTGTGGGTCCTCCATCCTTAGATTAACCAAATCCAAGGATTTGAACATCTCCTTGTCACATTCCTGGGCCAATGCTACAGGAATCCCCATAATCAACTCCTGGACCCCAACGACCCAGCTCGTGGTGAACCCTGGCAGAAACCACCATAAGAAGATGGAGCATTCTTCCAGCAGCAAGGGGTCTCCCTTTGCTAAGCTCTGTTCTTGAGTACAAGTGCTTCCCGCAAGTCTTCCTGGATGAGGGCCTGCACTGAATACGAGAAAGGATGGGGTTGCAAGGCAACTGTCAGATGCTGCCTTCCAGATGTTGGCACCTCTGTCCTGCTAAATTCTTAGCTACTTTGTGGACAGCTCCCCTTCTGTTCAACAATAATGTCCAGGACAGTGGTTCTCAAACTTTTCACGTCGGGAGCCACTTTTTAGAATGGCACTTGTGTCTGGACCTGCCGGGAGTGGTGTCGGGGCCAGAAGTGACACCATCAAGCGCGAAGTCCCATAATTGTGAACTTCTGTAATCAAACCATGAACTTCTGTAATTGTGAAGTGTAATCAAATGACACTCCTGGAATACAAATTAGCATTCTTGGACTGCAGCAGTTGCACAACCATGGAACATCCCTGGCAGAAAGTAAAATTGGGACCCTTGTTTGCAAAATTGGGCCCTGACCCACAGTTTGAGAACCTCTGGTCCAGGACATCATAGCCACGTGAGGCCCAGCACAGGTCAGGACCATGTCTCAGAGAAGGGAGATGGCCCTACTTCTCTGAGAGCATTTGCTAGGGTGATGTTGTCTGCTTGGTTCAGCCACACCTACTAATCTGCACTCCCCCTCCTACTCCCAATCTACACACACACCCCTTCCAGTGCGACCATTTGGTCTAGACTAGACTGCAGAGTGCAGACTTTCCCTCCATGATACAGAGGCAGATCTAAGGGAGGGCAAAGCTCTATGTTTTGCAAGAAGCCTCACCTTGCAGTGGAAATCACGCCTCTCCTGCACTGTTTTAGCCAATCCTCACAGGGAAAAGCAACATCTTGGCGTTGCTTACTGGCTACAGCAGCAAGGGAGAGGAGGGATTTACATGACAGGGTAAGGCTTCTTGCAACCCTTAGAGCTTTGCCCTCCCTGTAGATCCGCCTCTGCCATGATATGCTTTTATCACAGTCATGCTTTTCTGTACCTTGAGAAAGGAGCATGTGGTGTGTTTTCTTCTTCCCAGAATTCCGAAGATTGCCCTTTCTTTGCTCTCTCAGGAGTTCCCCCTGACTCCTGCCAAAGGAACAAATATACGCAGTTGTTGTCTTTTGAGAAAGTGCAAAGGGCATGACGAATGAGAACAAGAGAGATTTACCGCAAGCTCTAATGCTGGGTTCTCCAAGCCACAGTCATGTTTCTCAAAGGAAATCCGGACTTCTCCCATCTCCCCAGTACACCGCGGCTACCAAACCTTGGGATGAATGGGAAGACACAGTGCACTGTCAGTTGGCTATTTACTTTGCTATATATAACCCACTTTGTGAACTTCTTATTGAAAAGCAGTCTATCAATAGTCAGCAACAACAACAATATGCTTGATCACCATCCCTGCCTTAAGGACTGCACACCAGCTTCCCGATTTCTTGTCTCTAGCACTCTGTTTTCATCTTCTTTGTTTTCCATTTGGGTGCAGATATTATTTATTTGTTTGAAGAGTTTATACCCCATTTTTCCCATGCTGAAGCAAATGCCCAAGGCGGCTGACAGAGGATATAAAAGTACAACATAACCACAATAAGGACACAGTCCTAACTGGGAGTTAGGCCGATACAGTTAGGCCATTAAAGTTTGGCTGGCAAACCTTGTATTCTTGCCCTATTTCCTTACCCTCCTTTGTTGTATCACCCCCTCCGTTTCATTTATACAATAAAATAAAAAATCTTAAAAAAAAAAAAGTTTGGCTGCCACAAGGGTCACCGTAAAGTGCATTTGGACCACTCTGTGGACCTGGTAGCCTGCAATCTCTACCTTCTGGTCCATTAGTACAGTGATCTTCAACCTATTTTGTGCCATATCCTAATCAATCAATCAATCAATCGAGATATAGATTCCCTCCCCTCCCGGGTCCCAATCCACCCACTCCCCCCCCCCTAACAGCCCCCCCCCAACCCCAGCAAAAAGCAGAAAAGTCCAGCAGATCCTCAGTGGTCCAAAACTGTATGCACAATGCCTGCTGTGCATGGCTGGGCTGCCTTGGTAAGGTCAGGTACTGCCTCCACTGCACGGGGCCACCAACGAGATTGCATGCAAAGTCTTGTGGGCTGGGGAGGCCAGGCAAAGGCTTCTCCCCTCGGCGCTGTCATCATCCTGGCAAAGCTATGGAAGCTTGCCCTTTTGGTTCCTGTAAGTTGCGAGGGCCCTGCCAATGAGGCTTGGCAACCCCACCGGGGTCCCGACCCACAGGTTGAAGAATGCTGCATTGGAAGAGATGCCCCAATCCCTGCTCCCACGCCCCTCCAATCCTCCTCAGTGCTCCATGCAAGGCTTTGCCTTCTTCCCCAGTGCTGCCCAACCCTTACTCAGACTGGCAAGCAAGGAACTCACAGCAGAAGCAGCACACTGTACCTTTGACAGTTCTGTCCGGCTCCGTCAGCGTCACAGAGATTTCCTCCTCCTAATCGGCTCATGCCCCCAGCCAGGCAATGGATCAGTTATCAATTAACAACACATTCCAAAGAACTGAAGGCCGAACTTCCATCCTAGCAAAGTCCTGCTCCTCCCAGCGCACACCTGCAGGAGACGGTTCCTTTTTCAGTCTCTTTCACCCTCTGCTGTTCACGCTCTCCCCTGCCACATCCTCATTTTCTAGGAGGCCATGTGACAAAATCCTCCAAATGGGAGTGGAGGAAGAGCAGCACCTGCCTGAACTCCTTTTGGGGGGTTCGACTCCTTTATCTAGCAGCAAAATGAGTGGACATTGCATGATGGACAGCTGATTGCCTTTTGGCAGCACGTTCTCCCTGTTTTGTGTTTATAGATACACAGAAGTTTACACCTGAGAGCGCACGCAGCAGCCAGCCAGCGACAAAAGGTGCTCTCCCAAGGTGAGAAAAGGTGAAACCGACAAGGATGCACTCGCACTTGTGTCGAAAGGAGATGGTGGTTAAAAGATTTTAAGTGGATTTAAAAGATTTACAGTCAGTTCTCTTTATATGCAACCTCGCTTATCTGCGAAGGACAGAATTGCTAGCTTCCTCTTTATCTGCACCTCTGTCCTTGTTATCCACTATGCAGAGACCTTCCAAAGGCTGCAGGGAGCTTCCGAATGGCACCTGCGACCAGTGCTGACCTCTTTATAATGGCCGGCAGAAGCATCCGCCAGCCATGTTTAAGGGGTCCATGCAGGTTGCAGGTGCCATTCTGAAGATCCCTGCAGCTTCTGGAAGGTCTCTGCAGCATTCAGAGATCTTTTGGCACTTCCTGCTGCACTATTTGGCTTCCTGAGGGTCTCTGATGGGAGATGGTACCCCTTGCACCTCACCCCATGGCAGCCTTAGGGTTTGATCTTGTACCTTGAAAAACTCAGTTTAAGCAGCAGATGATTTTGCTGGTGCCCCACTCTGCTGTAGGCTTCTGCCATGATTGCACCACAGAATTGCTCAACCTGTGCAAGAAGCAACGGGTCAGCTTCTGGCACATCAGTTGTTGCCAGTACAGTATGCTCAGGGCTGACACAGTAGTCTGCATTACCAGGCTGAAATATTATTCTGCAAGAATAAATCACTAAACAGTAGGAGCGAGGCAGGGTGAATTCTGGAATGCTTGTACTGACACTTGTATTTGGATCAAACAGGCAAAACAGGAGATGGTTGCGGGCACAATCCTAACCTGGAGTTAGGCTGGCACAATTAGGCCAGCAACGTTTGGCTGGCACAAGGGACACCGAAAGGCCCGTTTGGCCACTCTCTGAGTCAGGGAGGATGGCGCACATCTGTGTGCTCTGACTCTGAGAGTGGTTCAAACATACTTTACAGTACCCTTTGTGCCAACCAAACTTTGCCGGCCTAACTCCAGGTTAAGTTTGTGCTCTTGAAGCAGGAACAGGGCTGGTATTTGATTGGTTATTTTGCTTCTACATACTCTCACCCAGGCCTGTGCAAATCAAAATCAAAATGAAATCATAATCAAAATGAAATCAGGTTAATTAACAACATCCACAAGCCTCACCTCTTGACTCCCCCTCTCATTTTTAGTCAAATCATGGCTCCCCATAACCTTCTAAAACCAGTAGCTAAGAGTGGCCTTAGCTACTGGTTTTACCTTAGCTAAAAAGGTATGGAGACTGATTCACCTCTAGCCACCTTATTAAGTGAGCTCAGTGATCCCATCACTGTAGAACACATTCAGCCCTTTAGCTTCCTTTGTCATCAGTTCCCTTCTATTTGCTCATGGGGTTCTTATTGCAACACATTTCATTTCCTTGGACCCAGATGGATGCTGCTTAGGGTTGCCTCTTTTGAATGCTACCTGCTTGTTTCCTCCAAAGCACTAGGATGATGATTCTAACTGGATCCACCTCCAGTGCCCCCCCCAGCAAATAAAACACACTCTCCTAGCCTGAGTGAACTCAAGATCAATGTACAACAAAACAAAAATCTGAAATAAGGCCTTGGCAGCAAGCCAGTCTAAGGGCGCAATCCTAAAATGAGTTAGGCCGGCAAAAGCTAAGCCAGCAAAATTTGGCCAGCACAAGGGCCACCGTAAAGTATGTCTGAAACACTCTCAGAGCGGCCAGCACACAGACATGTGCCATCCTCCCTGACTCCGAGAGTAGTCCAAACGTGTTTTACAGTGGAACTTGTGCTGGCCAAACTTTGCTGGCTTATGCCGGCCTAACTCAAATTTAGGACTGCGCTCCTAAGTGTTTTGTGACACGTTTTACATGGGTCTGTGAATGACAGCCACATTAACAACATCAGAAGTAGAAAATAACCTTTAATCCTTGTGACAGTTGCATAGGAAAAAAAGCAATGTGCTAAAGTCCTTCTGGCCAATTTTACTCTCATGCTGGTGGCGCCAATTGCTTTAACAACCTTGAAAGGGACAGATAACAGTTAGCAGCTTCCTCATTCATACTGAACTGTGCAGTTCTTTTAATCACATTCATTTGCAAGTGTTTCGATGTTATCTCTAGCAAAGAGCTGTAGGAAGGAGGAGGCAAAAGCCTTGCAGGAAATCACATAGAAACAGAGACTGATTCTACAGATGCCACAGCAGTGGAAATTTACATCCCAGCTACTCCAGCACCTCCCTTACCCGCATGGTCCATTAGTCACAGAACCCCCCCCCCCCCCAAGCTCCCCCTGAACGGGCCCAGGAGCAGACATAACATTAGACATTTTCATATTGGAAGCAAAATGTTTGAACCCCATTACTCTGTTTTGGAACAGATTTTTACAATGATGCATCAAAACAGAAATTGGAGGCAGAAAAATTGCATTCAGTCTCAAAAGAACTGAGGATAGGAGGAATTGTTTCATGATAAGGAGCCAAATATATAGGTGGGGTAGCCAGTTGACTACTGAACAGTCACGTCTCACCTGTAGATGGCTGACATTATACAAGCTTGCCCCAGTATCCATTGATTCAAGATCCACCGTTTCAGTTATCCACAGATACCATGGATACTAGGACTCCGATTA
The DNA here is from genome assembly GCA_029204185.1 of Lerista edwardsae. Classification (NCBI taxonomy): domain Eukaryota; kingdom Metazoa; phylum Chordata; class Lepidosauria; order Squamata; family Scincidae; genus Lerista; species Lerista edwardsae. The sequence goes on from JAJKFI010000020.1 coordinate 4,549,417, forward strand.
AAAAGATATAAAAGCAGTGATGTCATGCAGGGGGTACGCGGGGGTACGCGAGTACCGGTTTCTAGGATTACGGCTGGTCCCGCCCATTCGCCCGCCCACTTGTCGACTCCACCCCCTGCAACGTTTGAATTTCCTGCATGTTTGAGTTGCCTGCATGTTCTCAGAGCCAGGCAGGCAGGCAGGCAGGCAGGCAGCAAGCGGAGCCTTGCCTTGCCACTGAAAAATGAGCTGCTCAGGGGTTGCTCTCGAATACTTTTGGAACTGTTGGGTCACTTTAACATGATGCCAAGCCTCCTTAACATGTTCTGGGGGTGCTGTGGAAATACTGTTGCAACTGTTGGGTCAGTTTAAAATTGTCTGAGGCCTCAAAAAGGGCTTTTTTCATGTCACTTCCTGCCATGACATCACTTCTGGCTTATGACGTCACTTCCGGTGGGCGGGTCCCGACACGTTCCAATCAAAAGTGAGTATCTGTTATTAAATCATTTAGATGACACCACTGTATAAAAGGTAAAGGTTTCCCCATGACCAAATGGTCTAGTCGTGACCGACTGTAGGAGGCGGTGCTCATCTCCGTTTCTAAGCCGAAGAGCCTTCGTTTGTCCTGAGGACAAGTTTCCGTGGTCATGTGGCCGGCATGACTATATGCCAAGGTGCATGGAAAGCTGTTCCCACCGAAGTGGTACCTATTTATCTACTCGCATTTTTTTTACATGCTTTCAAACTGCTAGGTTGGCAGGAGCTGGGACAAGCAACAGGAGCTCACTCCATCACATGGTCTTGAACTGCCAACCTTCTGGTCAGCAAGTTCAGCAACAGCAGTTTAACCTGCAGCACCCCCACGTCCCTTATTAAAAAGATAGGAACCTTAAACAAATCTTTTTTTTTACCTTGCTGCAGCAAAACCACTGATGCATGTTCCCCTATCTTTAAAAAGGTGCTCCCAGTATCTTGGAATGGGACCTCAAGGGATACCAGGGCATACCTGTACAGCATTTTGTCAGTGGCAGCTATTTTATGCTGGTTGGTTTGGCATTTTCTTCAGCTAATGGGAGATAGACCTCTGTCTATTGACTTGTGCTTTAATTCAAACAATCCAATGGCCTGGCATTCCAACACAAATTTAAAATCATGGCTGCAGGGCAACCAAAAACAATGGGCTTTTGCTGACCATTTATAAAGTCAAGCTGCAAAGCAGGGGTCTCCAAACTATGGTCCAGGGGGCCAGTTCCAGCCCACCATAAGATTTGATCCGGCACGCAACAATGTAAGATATTTTTTCCCAACCATGCAGTTGGACTGTTTGAGTTAATATGGAGTTTCTGGTCATGCCATGTGGAGGTCTCAGATAGAGACAGGCCTGAACCAAGGTTTGTAAAGTATTACAAACAGGCCTTCCCGCACTGTAAAAGAGCCGAGTCATTCCCCTCATGACTTTAAATACGTACACCTGCAGTAGCCCACGGGTCATGTGCAGAGGGTAGTAATCTGCTACTCCACCCCTCAGCAACAGTCCAGGGATTGGACAATAACCTGCATAAAGGTAGTGCCATACCACTTTGATTGTACTGGACTAGGGACTAAGTGCAGTGAAGCACTATCTCCGTTTGGTATGCACTCTGACTGTGTGATGTGTGCCATCATGTATTTTGCCTGAACAGTTTCCCTGCGAGGAACCTTATGTTTTGCTGGACATTTCATTTCTGAAAATACTTTGAGCTGTTTGCTCTAATAACACTTTGGTGTTTGAAACAGCCGCTTGTGTCCTTGAAGTTTTTCCTAACCTCCTGCGGATTCCTGAGGTGGGAGTAAGCTTCATTCCTGTACCAGGAGGGGGCCGATTCGTCTAAGTCTGAGGGCTGCCAGCTGCATTCTGCTCGTAGTTGGCTCTTTGGGTAGCTTCTCCGCTCCTGCGGGGCCAACTATTGCCAACACTGTTAACATGCACAATTCTGTCCACTGCACCTCTTTCCATACAGCCGGAGTAGTATCAGCCTGGCTAAACCTCATTTAGAGCCATATGCTTTTAGACTCAAACCATAATTATTCAACGTTAACCTCCCTCTCCCCCCACGTTCCCAGTTTCTGCCATGGATTGGGCAGAGACAGTGTGCCATGCATCGCTCGCCTCCACCCTATATAAAGCTGATTTTTTTCAGCCCACAAAATCGTGTAAAAAATTTGATGCAGTCCTTGTACTAAAACATTTGGAGACCCCCTGCTGTAAAGCACCAGTTCCAGCCATTGTGTCCACAGTGGGTCAGATTCCTAACATGAGAATTCTTGGTACCATCAAGCTACTTGCTGATGATCCTTGCTGCCAATCTTATCTCAGTGCAAACACTAAGGAGATAAGGTCATTAGTCATAGTAATTATGAAGCCGGAACATTATTCATTTACCCATGTTTCCTCCCTTCCATCTAATATATATATCCTAATATATATATTTTATATATATATATATTTTATATATATATATCAGCTGCTATTGTCAGCATTTGATAACAGCCTAAGCAGAGTTAACTTTAGGAGTTGCAGGACAAGACAGCAAGAAGAGGCTATGCAGGATTATATCAAGAACTCAGTTTCGATAAAGCAGTGCCGCTATCGGATTAGAACTACGCCCCCTCTTGCACAGGCTTTGAAAGGTTGCTGTGACCCCCGAAATGAGGCTTCCTAGGTCCCAACCCATAGGTTGAAGAACACTTCCATAGAAGATTCTTCAACATCACCCAAAGCACTGGGTATAAAATGTTGGCGTTCCAAAGCCAACAGGAATAATTCAGGGTGCAATCCTAACCTTGAGTTAGGCCCACATAAGTCACATGTGAAGGCCCAGGAGTGTTGCAAACATGCTGAAAAGTGCATTTGCACAACTCTCAGAGCCAGGGAGGCTGGTGCATGGACGTTTCAATTTTTCTGGACATTTCAATTTTTTGAACACTATTTGAACACACATACCAATTTGGAACAGACGACCCACGTAGGAATTATGGAATGTGATTGAGTTCAAGCATGTAAGTGCTTTCTCTCATATTAGGGCTAACAAGGCTTTCCTGGGACATGCAACCGGAAAACTCACCAGGAATTTAAAATAATGTAGGGGATGGGCAGAGTTGGAACCAGGAGGTTAAAATTGAGTGTTGGGAGAATTAGAACAAAAGAAAATATCTCTTTACCCAGCATGTCGTTAATCTGTGGAACTCTTTGCCACAGGATGTGGTGGTGGCATCTAGCCTGGATACCTTTAAAGGGGAATTGGATAGATTTGTGAAGGAAAAATCCATCACAGGCTACAAGCCATGATGGATATGTGCAGCTTCATGGCTTTAGAAGTAGGCTACCTCAGAAAGCCAGGTGCAAGTGAGTGGAAATAGGAAGCAGATATCTTGTTGTCTTGTGTGCATCCTGAGGCATCTGGTGGGCCACTGCGAGATACAGGATGCTGGACTATTTGGGCCTTTGGTCTGATCCAGCAGGGCTCTTCCTATGTTCTTATACGATTGATTGATTGATTATGGACTTTATACGCACCTCTACATCCTTAAAGAAGGGCTGGCATTCTCTCCTTTGGCTCTTTGTGTTTGAAATAGATGTTTTGTCCCTACTAGCCAAGGAGTGTAACTTTACACATGCATGGAGTCATACTTATGAATGCAGTTTGCCAGTATAAAAAACAACTTCATTGCTCAGATCTGTTCCTCTGGTCAGTTTGGTGGAGGCCACGATGAGATGCTGGCTCATGCTACTCTAACCCACTCCTTTGCAGTTATGGCTTGACACAGATTGTGGCATTATAGTGGCTGCAGCACTGCTGGAGATACACCCTGGAATGCAGAAACCCACACTTTGCAATATGCTGGAGGAAAAAAAACCCACAATCTGTTGGTGGCCCCAGTTGAGGTGCTGTTGAAGAGAGAAAATGTTAGAATATGCCAATAGCAACACGGTTTGTCTCCTAGTACTGTTAGTACAAGGGACGTGGTGGCGCAGCAGGTTAATTCGCTGCTGCTGGGCTTTCCGACCGGAAGGTTGGGAGTTCAAGACTGCATGACGGAGTGAGCTCCTGTTGCTTGTCCCAGCTCCTGCCAACCTAGCAGTTCAAAAGCACCTAAATGCAAGGAGATAAATAGGGACCACTTCAGTGGGAAGGTAATGGCGTTCCGTGCGCTACGGCATAGAGTCATGCCGGCCACATGACATGGAAGCTTGTCCTTGGACAAAACGCCGGCTCTACAGGCTTTGAAATGGAGATGAGCACCCTACAGTTGGTCACGACTAGACCATTCGGTCGTGGGGAAACCTTTACCTTTACTGTTAGAATAGCCCTCTCTATTTTTCCTGGGCAGTGCATTAATCCTGACAAGACACTTGACCATTTGCGTTCTTTGCATTCCTAGCCCATCAACCCACATCTTCACAAACAAAGATAGGCTTGCTGAATCTTTAAACTAAAAAACTTCAAGCCCAGGCCTTAACAAACGTTTTAAAGGAATGGACGCCATCTGCTGGTCACTATTATGTCCGCACAACTACAGTACTTCACAGTACTGTACTGTAATGGAAAACTAGACTGTACATTATAGTTACTGTGTCTAGAAACCTTAATGGCCATAAGTTATGCCACAAATCAAGGCATATGGTGCTCAGATTCTCATAAGAAACATTCACCCGATGTTGCCAAATCACCATCATTCCAATGCTTTTTGTTTTGTAAACACACTAGTAATGGTAACTATAACGTCATAAATCTGCCCTCTACATACATGTATCCTTTATACTTAACAAGGTGTGCCTTTTGTACTTGGAAATAAATGTCTTGCTCTGGGAAGTGGTGACAATCAGGCCCTCAGGCTGGTGTCAAATTATCTGGGTGTCAACTGTCTATCCTCAAACAGACTCAAATGTTTGTGGACGGAACCTCACAAAAACACATCCGGTGAATCAATCTGGTAGCTTTACACATTAAAACAAATGCTTTGTTTTATGTGCTTTGGATGCAATGCCACAAATGGAACTCACGGAAATGATGCATGCAATTGCACATTACGGCGGCTGGGTGAAAAGGCCAGTGCCAGTAGATGCTGGGCCTCTGTGCCAGTGGGAAGAGCAGGATGAGTGCACCATGGTAAGTTACCAACTGAGAGGGTGGGGAGGGGGCAAAACTGGGTTTATTTAGCTGGCAGTTTAGGCCCAGGAGGAGGGTGGGCACAGTGGCAGAGGCTGCTGCAAAAACCCTATTCCCCCCCTCCCCTGAGCCTCACAGCCCAAGAAGAGTCTCTTGGTTCTGTGCCAACTAAGTAGATGCACTGGAGCTGCCAGGACTCTACACAGGGCAAGGGAACTAATGGCTGCTTCTCTGCAGCGGCCGGCTGTTTCTTTATCCGTACAGCACAGCAGCATCAGAGCATAGGAGCATAGGATTCTGTGGAAGATCAAAGCCGGTCCTAGAGGGCTGTTCTCCTGGGCATGTGAAGACTGCAGGAGCCCAGGCACAGACTGCTTGGCTCCACCCCCACCTTTGAAGGGGGTGGGAGGAAGCACTCCTAACCTCTGGCTCTGTGCAAAGGGTATAACAGCATCTTCATCGTCCACCAAGCCCCACAGCAAGCAGTGCATGGGTCAGTCTCACGCACACTCACGACTCCTATAACCTGTGCGGCGTATAATCTTGGCGTAGCGTGGGATTTAATGCACCACCACGCACGCGCAAATTCTCCAAGGTAGCCGCGGCGGGAGGAGTCAAAGGAAGAGCCTCGAACCCAAACAGGTTAGATACACGGGAGAGGACATCCCTTAAGAAGAAATAGGAGCGAATTGAAGCCAGGGGGCGGGCTTAGCAGCCATGTTGGCGTGCTCAAAACAATCCTTATTCCAAGCATTTCAGATTGCTGTGCTCGTACTGTTTAGGACTGAATAGTTTACTCCTGAAATAAAAACTTACGAAAATAAAAACGTGTGATCGTGTAGAAACATTATTGGTAACCTGATTATGATTTAATATGCACGTACAAGGTTAAATTCCTCATAATTATATTACTGAACACACCGGACAAAATGCTACTTGCTGTCTATTAAAACTCGGATTGCACTGTTTTGACAGACTTATTTTTTGAAATCTACACAACCAAAAATAAAGTGTGAACAGGAAGGAAAGAAAAAAAAGGGGGAGGGTGGGCAAAAATTAGATAAATATATAGGAAAATTACATTTAAATCTCTTCATAACACAAGTAGTTGTCAATATGAGAGTAGTTCTTTTTTCTAGACTATTAAGAGTATTTTTTTAAACTTCTGCACTCACCCCCCACCCCTAAAACAAATTCTGTTAATGTTCAGAATTTTGAAAATATTAGAGTAGAAAATGGAAGGCGGGAAAAAAAGTGTAAACGGGAAGGGGGAAAATATTTTTTTTTTTACTTTCTAGACCATTAACAGTGGGTGTCAGAAAATGGTGAATAAGACTGCTAGGAACAACAAGAAATTACACAGCTTCAAAAATAATGAACTCACTGAACAGTCGTTTTATTGAACCGATGTAATGTGAATACATGAATCTTTCCGTGGAAATTAAATCCCATTTTTCGTTCAGCGATTCGCACACCCGTCTGCAGAACACGCAGGCATGCTTAAAGACGTTGAAATTAACTTTTACACGCGTTCAGGGAGATTTTTATTCGTGAATCCGCGGCGACCCTCGTTCTTCGCGGCATGATCTGGTCAGCCATATTATGAGACCCGGAAGCGTCAAGACAGTGACGTCATGGCTTCGTCCTGGAAATTGACAGGGAAGAGCTCGTTCAGCTGAAGTTTTGGCAGTCGTGCCGCTAAATTGCTCCTTGTTTCTTAAGCACTGAAATGGAGGTTCATTGTTTCTGTTCTCCCAAAAAGTAACAGTGCAGGTTTGTTGCAACAAATAAAATATTGCTGTGGATAGTCACTGTGTTTCTCTAGCATGTATTTGAACTTTGCAGAAAATGGTCACGGATCCCTTACACTTGATGGTCATTTGGCCCCACTATTTGCATTGCTGTCTCGGTGTTCCGATGAAGTCCACGGATGCTTCTGTCACAATGTCTCCCGGCCCCCGTGCAATGCCAGGCACGTTTTCTCGGTGTGGTCCGGACTTCAGCCTTGCAGTGCAACCTTACGCAGGTCATTTCTGACTACAAACCACAATGAGCCCAATCCTACGCATGTCTACTCAGAAGCAAGTCCCATTATATTCATTGGGGCTGACTCCCAGGTAAGTATGGATAGGATTGCAGCCTGTGTCCGATGGGGCTTTGCTTAGGATCGCAACCCCCGTTTCTCCAAAACTTGTCCTCTATAAAGAAGCATTACAGGTGATTCCAGGATATCAAAACAAGTTAGGAAAAAAAGAAACCAGTGCTTCTTTTGCAATTATGGCTTCTTAAGTATGCAGAGAATTTAAACACCAGTTTAAAAGCCAATTTATAATAACAAAACCGCAAATTTGCTCTATCTAAAAAAAAGCTTTAAATGCAGCCCCGGGATAGCCTTTGTGTAGGTGCACCAAAGGGCTGGCAATTGGTCGTGTGTGTGTGTTTTGCAGCCATGTGTGAGGAGGGATTTAGAAAGAAGACCAAAGCGCATACTGGGCGACTTTATTTTTTCCAGTCGGAGAAAAGTGGCTGGTTGTGAATCGTAGTACTTTCCACCGGACTGAATCGCGCATAATAAAATAACCTGCCGATCTGCTAGGGGAGGCAGGGCAGACTGCAAGGGAAAACGGGTGGAAGATAAACTAGTTCAGGCTTGAAAGTCTTTCAAATCGAATGAATGAAAACAATATGTCAGCAAGCGAAAAAAAATGATGGTGGTGTGTCTGCGTGTCCGCATTGCTGCCACGGAACCTCAGTAACACGCAGAAGCACCCACGATACCATTTGGCTGAACTAAACAGCGATGCTTTGATGTCGTAGAAACACAGGCTGCCCTAAGAGCGCAAGCTCATCTCCTGCACCAACCGCTATCAGGGTCACGTGTGCAGAAAGTGTGTGTGGGGGGGGAAGAACAGGAATTAGCCAATTGCTGCTTTAGGCTTGCTGACGTCATCGAGTGCAATAATGAAGAGGGTAGCTGCCAGCCGTATTTCCCAGATCCCCAGTAGCTCGCCGTGATCGTATAGTGGTTAGTACTCTGCGTTGTGGCCGCAGCAACCTCGGTTCGAATCCGAGTCACGGCAGAAAGGGGTTCACTTTTTTTTTTAAATTCTTGCTAATTGCTATTGTAGGGGAAAATACTGCATTTTACAGATGAGCTACCAATGGTGTTGTTTGCAGGGTTTTATGCAAAACGCAAGAATTGTTCTAGTTTCACAGTATTGCGTTATGTTAATTGAAAGCACTGCATCATGCTCTGATACGCAAGAAGTTGCTGGGGTGGTTGAAATATTTTGTCTGACAGTAATATAGTACAGTAACATATAAATATAATATTATATTTAGTAATATATAATAATATTATTAGTAATATAATATAGTAATAAATATTTATATAAATATTAATATATTAATATTATATATTATATTATAATATATAATTAATTGTATATCATTATATATAAAATAATATATCATATAGTAATATAATAAATAATATAGTAATAACTAGTAAAATAGTAATATATAGTATATTATTTTATATTAGTAATGTATACTAGTAAATTTTTATGCAACAGTGATTTCCATGGGTCAAGGTTTACCTTTAACCCCTTCCCTTCCTTCCCTTCCCTTCCCCTGTGTTCAAATTATGGTGGGAGGTGGAGGAAGGCTCAATTAAATCCAGTCTTCTCACACACCTCCTGCCCCTTGCTACAATTCAGCTGAATTATGCTCTCCCATTGGTAACCATTCTAAACATTATTACACACCTTAAGGGGGCCAACCCATATGCCCCCTGTAATTCTAACATTACCCCTACAAAATGATCTCAGTCATGATTCCCTCCCGCTTTCAGCTGCTATGTAAAGAAAATATAGTTTGGTATGTATTTATGTTTATTTTAATATTTGTTTTAAATTTCTGTTTTTAGTCCATTTATAGACCAACTTGGATGCCCAAGGTAGATACCAAAGTAATTTAGGGTACTAGAGTTTGTGCTGGAGTTAGGCAAACACAAGGGATTTGTGCTGGCCCAGGAGTGTTGAAACGCACCGTAAAGCATATTTGGGCCACTCTCGAAGTCAGGGGGGATGGCGCACATCCGTTATGCTCAGGGCAGTAGTTATGTGGAGGCAGAACGGGTGCATGATGTGTGTGTGTGTGTGTGGGGTATTCTATGTTCATGCATTTTCACATATGTTTCAGGCGTTACACTGAATGCATGGAAGGAAAGGCAGCACGATTGCATTCAGCTTAAATGTGTGCATATTCAAGGCCTTTGTGACAGTGGCATACCTGGCGGGGGGGGGGGGTTTCAGGGGGCCACATGATCCCGGGCAGCAGTGTAACGGGGGGGGGGAATTCTGAATGGTCCCCTGTGGCAGCCACTCACTGGCCTGCCTCTTCAATTAAAAGCTGGCTGACTTCATTTGTGGGGTCGGGGCAGGTGGGCAGAAGTAACTGTGATGACGTTATTGCAATTACTTTTGGGTGCGGGGGCAGCAGCCTGCTGGATATGATCCTGGCTGCACATCCTTCCGGTCTGCCCCTGCCTTGTGAATACTGGAGCAAAGAGCAAAATTGTCAGCAAAAGGCAGCAATTTCACCAGAAGCTATTCACAGAGAGGCCGAACATGCAGCTAATTTTTTTTTTTTAATCAGGTTTGATTTCATCACATAACTAGTTTCATACTCATTGTTTAATTTGTTTAATTGATGTGATACAGTAATTAATTCAATTCCATTTTCACTGTATTGGGAGGGGGGAAGCAGATTTCCCTATGACCCTCCAGGCAGTAGATGGGCTAGGTACGCCACTGTGCATATACATCCTATATGCATACACTTGTACATGTGTGGGACTCATTCTGTGCCGGCTTTTTCAGGATTCCTGACTACATGGAGACTGGAGAGAGTCTTACTTGCGTCCGGTTATATTGGCTAATGGTCTGTATTCACGAGGAAAGTTGCACACATGTAAACTAATCCCACTTTCCTCTCTATATGGTTAAGTGCTATGCACGTAGATTAAAGGCAGGATACGCACGCATGCGCACATACACATTCCTGCAAAACAATTGCGGTATTTCACCACGGGGAGGCACTGTTTCATAAAAACAACCTTTAAGGTGCAACAGTAATCCTATTGACCTAGGCGTAAGCAAGCTGTACTGCACAAAATGGGGCTTATTTCCGAGTAAGCATGTAGAGACTTGTGCTACGAGAACAATTACATAAAGCTCTTTTCAACAACAAGTTCACAACACAAGAGAAACAAACTGTTGGTTCCTTGTCGTCCCAAACGAGTTCAGAAAGATTCAAGAAAATCGCGCCAAGGAGAATATTTATTCTGCGGGTTACACGTCAATGTCAATCCATTATAGTGATGCAATACTTATTTTTTTTTCTATTTTGCTTTATTGGAAGGAGGTCGGTCATTTGCTTGTTTTTAAACAGGCGTGAAATAAGATGATCGGTGATGACGATGTGTTCATTATGGCCTGTATTGATCACTTTGACGCTAGTTTGCGACTGCAATAAAGATGCATGAATAACAAGGGACAGTCGCAGCAGCTTTATTTAGTAGGAGGGGAGGATTGAGGGCACTCTATGGGGCTTCCAGGAGGATACACGCATGGCGGCTGCCGGGGAAGGCGCCCGCACGCAACGCGGCAACCAGGGCTGCGGCATGGAGCTGCGCGAAAGGGGTGCAGCGCGAAGGAGGGGGGATCCGGGGAGATGGGCGGGCACAGGGACTCAGCACCAGCCGGCCGAGCCGGCAGGCGAGCAGGAGCAGCAGTCAGGCAACGGCCTCCCGCTCCTTCCCGGGGCTCAGCCGCCTCCGCTTCCGCCGCAGCGCAGCGCAGCTCTGCTCGACGCCGGGCGGACGGCGGGGGCGCATCATGGCGCGCTGGCTCCGCGACCGCCTGCTCTTCCGCAGCGCCAAGCCCGCGCCGCCGCAGCCCGATTACACGCCGGGCCCGGATCAGCCGGACCTGTTGGCCGCCTACCGGCTGCAGAGGGAGCTGGACTTCGAGGACCCCTACACGGGGGGCGCCGCGCCCCCCCAGCACCGAGGGCCGCCGCTGCCGATCGCCCAGGCGCCGTCTGATCAGGGTGGAGGTGGCCGCGGCGGCGGAGACGGCACCGGCCGCCCCCCAGACCAGCGACTCCCACGGCCAGCCGGAAAAGGTTTAGTCGTCCCCCTCCCCTCGATGGGCCGTGGGCTGAGGGTGGGGAAATGTTGCCGGAGCCGGAGGTGCTAGTGCTGACGCGGTGTATTTCCTCTTCCTCTTCAAAGATACTATTGTTTCATTGGGGGGGAATTACAGGTCTCATAAATCCCCAGCCCCTATCCCAACAGACTCGGAAAGAAACCCCATTGGTCCTCCCTACCCCTCCACGCACCCCCAACCCCCCCGAGATTGGGCTGCTGTATTCGAACCCTAAAGGAATTTTGTGGCGCCTTCCGGCCACAAAGGTCTTTTCTGTCTGAATTGTTTTATTTCAATGAAATGTGCTTCCAAGTAGGTGTGCCTAAGATGCGAGAGGAGAAGTATTCTTACGTATTCTCTAAATAGGTATTAATTTATTAAATGTATACAGGCATGTCCTGGTATCCGCAGGGGTTCCGTTCAAGACCCCTCCAAGTATACCTGAAACCGTGGATACTGGGCACACTTCTTTTTAAAGATAGGGGCATTACATGTCAGTGGTTTTGCCACAACCAGGTTAAAAAAAGAGATTTGTTTAATGTTCCCCTATCTTTTGACTAGGCATCCTAGTATCCATTGAATCTGTGGATAACTGAAACCATGGATATCCAATCAGTGGACGCTGGGGCATGCCTGTATCTATCTTGCCTCTCTTCGTGTTGAAACTAAGGTGGTATTCATAAAGCTCCTAGGCCAGGGGTTCGTCCGTCCAAGCATTGTTCAAACCGATCTAGCCCTGTTTAGCTCTACAAGGTGCTCAGGGCAGTGTACAATTCCCTCCCTCTGGTTTTCTCCTTACAACATCCCTGTAAGGTAGATTAGGCTGAGAGATTGTGATTGGCCCCAAATCTTTGTAGCCAAGTTGATTTGAGGTCTTCCATGACTTAGTCAAAGACTTCAATCATTACATTTGCTCTTTTCTTTACTTCAATTATGACACTCCAGGCAAGGTACACAGGGCTCCCAGGAAGTCTCCATCCAGGTGCTGACCAGTTTAGCTTTCAGTGCAGGTGCTGCATCACCTTCATCTGGGAGCAGCTGAAGACCAGTGGTGCTTTTCTCCTTCCTGAAATCCCCTAGCTCTGGCTAACTGGCTCTGTTCTTCTCACTGTCAGATGCTGATTCTGGAGGACTATGCCAATCCGTTTGATACCAGGCAAGAAGGCAGCGGTCGAACAAGAGAGCAGGAACGCGTGAAAAGTGAAGGCTACATGGAACCATACGAGGCTCAGAAGTTGTTGGAGGGTAAGTATCGGTTTTGTCTGAAATTCTCTCTTTTGCTGAGCTCTCTGATCCGAGACTCAGGAATGCACTTAAGACTTTGAAATAAGGAACATAATGAGGCATGCAGACATTTTCCATTTGATAGTCTCCTGCTAACACAGTGCATGTCAGAATTACTTTTCTTTCATTATCCGGTAGTTTCCTGAGCTCCTCATTTGGTACTTCAGTGTTAAATTGGAAGCATAGGCTGTGTTTTGGTGTAGAGGAGGTGTGCACCATCTCGTAACCCTGTAAGCCCCCTTTGGTCTGCTGTGCAGATGTGTGTGGGGCATCAGCACAGGCCAAAATAGTAGCACGGTGTGGTTGATAGCAATGGATTTCAACCTGTCCAGAGCTGGGAACCTGCAGCAGGGGTGGGCGTTTGACAATTTCCCAGGAGGTAGTAGCCAATCAGCATGAGCTGCCTCTGTGTCCATCAATCTGTGCTTCCTAGGCTAGGGGGTCTCCAAGCTATGGCCCGCGGACCACATCCGGCCCACTACAAGTTTTTATCTGGCCTGCAGCAACTTCTGACATTTTTACTCATTATTAGGAGTGTATGAATTATTAGGAGTGCCAGTCGCTTCTTGGTGGGAGCAGAAGCTGCTTATCAGCCAGCAGGAAGGCAAATTGTGTGGCCAGAAAGAAGACTACACCATGAAAGTACCATCTGTATGTTGTATGTACTTGAAAGATAGAACTTCTTTGTAATTTGTAAAAACCCCTTGTGGTTTAGAGAAATAAAGCCTGCCTATGTAAACCGCCTTGAATTAAAGCCAGAAGAGCAATCTAATGGCCAAAGAAAGGCGGTATATAAATACTAGCATTTTTTATTATTATTATTATTATTATTATTATTATTATTATTATTATTATTAAAATAGTGGTATTCTTTTTCTTTGAAAGGTAGAAAGCGGTGTTATGTGTTTTTATTCTCATTCCAAGTGCTCATTTTTATTAAGCTTAAATGCTTTAATGCGTACTAGGTAAGTAATGTTCCCCTATCTTTTTAATAGGCATCCCAGTATCCATGGTATCTGTGGATGATAACTGAAACCGTGGATACTGAATCAGTGGGTACTGGGGCATGTCTGTATTGGCCCAGCCACTTTGGGTGTTCCCCTGGGGAGAAAAGTGGGGTATAAGTGTAGTAAATAAATAAATATCCTTTCAGTATTGGTCTAATGGTTGCCACTGTGCCTCTCACCGCATGCTCTCCAGCAATCCACAGCAGGGTATTTAATGTTCTATAAGAAGCTGGATTTGGAAGTTGGGGTAGTTTCTGGCTGAACTCTGAGAAATGCAAGGCTGAAATTCCAGGCCGGGAATGTATGTAAAGTAGACTTTTACTTCTTTGCTGCCAGAGATTCAGAGGAAGAGCTGCAAGGAAGGGCTGCCCATTCAGAAGCCTCTGCACTTGTATGACATTCCCTATGACGCAGCAGAGGACGGCACAGACACAGTCATTCAGCACCTCCCTGGTATCCAGTGCCGCTACTCCTGGCTGCCTGAAGACGATGAGCGGCCACCGGAGGAATATGACCAGCCCTGGGAATGGAAAAAGGAGAGGATCTCCAGGGTTTTTGCAGGTAAACAGTGCAGAGTGGGGCGTCTGTGCAAGGGTGGGGGGAAGTTGCTGGGGCGGAGGAGAGGATTAGACTAGCTAGGATAAGACGAGAACAATGCCTCCTTTGTTTTTTTTTCTCTAGAACCCAATTGCACATTACACAGGAGAGCCATGACTGGGGGCACAGTCATCAGTTGCGCAGGAGCAGGCAGGCCTGCACTGCATCCTAATGCAAGTTAGGAGGCTGCTGCAGCTCACTGCAGGGCAAAGGAAGTATTTCCCCTAGCCTTGGGGTAAGCCCCAACTGGGCCAATGGGGCTCCCTGGATCTGCGTCTGCCGTTTAGACAGTAAACGTTTAGACAGTCTGTCCATTTAGCAGGCGCACGCCTGAGCAGAGGCAGATCTAAGGGAGGGCAAAGCTCTAAGAAGCTCTTAAGTTTTGCAAGAAGCCTTACCTTGCAGTGGAAATCACTCCTCTCCTGCACCGTTTTAGCCAATCCTCACAGGGAAAAGCAACATTTTGCATTGCTTACTGGCTACAGCAGCAAGGGAGAGGCGGGATTTACATGACAGGGTAAGGCTTCTTGCAACACTTAGAGCTTTGCCCTCCCAGTAGAGACGCCTCTGCGCCTGAGTGCACTGCTGCGGCCCAGATCGGGACTGTGTGGCCTAGAGTCGGTTGTTTGGATCTGGCATAACTGCTGGATCCAGGCCCCTCTCCCTTCCCATGGGAATGCCCTCCCTCCACCCCGTTCAGCCCTCCCTCCTGCCTTCCCCCCACCCAGAAATGGCCCCGGCATGGGACCGACCGACCTGGCGGTCTTGCCAGCAGTGCCGGCACAGCGATTCTCTTGCTAGCGCGAACATGCTTTACGGCACATTTGTGACGGTGCTGGGCCAAAGGATGTCGGCCCAAGGGAGGGGGTTGGATGGCACTCTGGATCTCCGAGTCCTCATTTTTTGATGAAATGCTTGGGAGGGTGATGGTGGTGGTGCCAATTTAATTTGAACAGTAGCACTGGGGAAGGGGGATGTCTAGCCTTCTCCTTTTATCAAATCCTCAGCCAAAAATTGAATTTCCCCCCCCCCTTGGGTGAAAACTGAAGACTTGGAAGGAAGGTGATTTTGATTGGAAACAAGGCAGGGGCAAGAAGGAGGAAACACCCTCTCCCCATGCCATTGCTTAAATCAAATGGGCAGCCCTCCCACATGGGGGAAAAAAAAGGGAAAGTATTGAATGGTTCAGTCATGGATCTTCTGCATAATGTGCACTTTGGCCAGCGGCGGCATGCTTCCAGAACGCTGGGAGGGACGAACGGGTGAGTGGCAGCCCGCCTGTTGCATCACGCTCTGTTTCGCTGTCTTCCCCGCCCCCGCGAAACGGGGGCGAAACGGAGCGTGACACAATGGGCGGGCTGCCGCTCACCCGTTCGTCCCTCCCAGCGTTCCGGCAGCATGATGCCGCTGACTTTGGCCCTAACTCCTTGCTTCTGAATTCCAGGTGCCTTACCTGTTATTTTAAAATTCAGTATGTTTAGAGTTATAACACAGAACTATGAGTTAAATGCTGAAGAAGCGCTGCAGAGGCAAAGGGATTGTTCCTGTTCACCCCCTGTCCTGCCCTCAACCTGCAACCATTGTGTCCTACTTATCCCTTCTTCCCACTGCCTGCAAATCAAGTTAGCCTGTAGGC
This sequence comes from Lerista edwardsae, assembly GCA_029204185.1. Lineage (NCBI taxonomy): Eukaryota > Metazoa > Chordata > Lepidosauria > Squamata > Scincidae > Lerista > Lerista edwardsae. The sequence continues at coordinate 4,565,282 of JAJKFI010000020.1, forward strand.
TTCCTTGATTCAGCTCCAATCTGCCCAGTTGTCTTGGCTGTCTGTAACACGCAGATAAACACCATCTGTGTATAACGCCCTCAAGGCTGCTCTTGTTCCACCCACTCCCCCTGGAGGGAGGGCCTCATTCTGCGCAGCGAGTGTGGGATCAGCCAGGGAGGCATCTTGGCAACCCCACCCCCCCTGTGTTCTTTCTTTTCTCTCCGATGACTTGTCCAGTGGAGATTGAAGGGATCCAGGAGCTGCCGTGGCCGCCACCGGTGGGACAGCTTGATAGCACCGCTAGCCACTTGGATGCCGAGGGGCCGCCCACCCTCCAAAGCATCAGTGCCAGATGCCTGTCTACAGACACCCCACCAAGCCTCCCGAACGTCAGTACGAGCCCTCCTGATTCCAGAGCTCTCTCGAGCCCTTTGGATGTCGCTGGTGGGTATCCACAAACCCCGCAGACTTTTGGATGGGAGTATGAATGTTGCAGCCATGGAGATGATGTAGTCATGAGGACTGCATTGGGGCAATTCTGCTGGGTCCTGTAGGAAAACACAGGGCACAATCCTATCCTAGAGTTAGGCTGGCAAAATTAGGCCAGCACAAGGGTGACGATAAAGCACGTTTGGACCACTCTCAGAGTCAGGGAGGATGGCGCACGTGCTGGCCTCTATGACTCCAAGAGTGGTCCAAACATACTTTATGGTGTCAATTGTGCCTGCCGTACTTTGCTGGCCTAACTCTGCCGACCTAACTCCAGGTTAGGATTGCGCCCACAGTATCCTGAGAAATCTCGGGTTTAATGTATTTGGTTTAAAGCAAGCCTCTAGTCCTTGGAGTTGTAGAGGAGAACCTGCGAATGCTGGCAGCTCTTGAACAATAGAATCAAAGAGTACTAGATTTGGAAGGTACCTTGGAGGTCATCTAGCCCAACTCTCCCCATTCAGTGAAGGCAGCTACAGCATCCCTGTTAGATGGTTATGCCACCTGTGAAGTTTTTACATCATTTGCTTCAAGAGTACATGCTGTTCATAGTTTCATGATTGCTCCCCCCTCTCCAGAGTGTTTAGATTTTTTAATCCAAGCAGCCCCAAGTGACTTTAGGACAAGCAATAGGGAAAGGGAGAAGGGATTGTTTAACCCTTTCCTCAACAGCCGTTTGTTCAATATTGCCCCCTCCAGCTGGGTTCTGTCCCATGGGGGAAGGCATATGGGGGGATCTCTGAATCCTTTCTTGCCTGGGTACTTAAGAACACAAGAAGAGCCCTGCTGGATCAGGCCAAAGGCCCATCTAGACTAGCTTCCTGTAGCACACAGTGGCCCACCAGATGCCTCAGGGAGCACACAAGGCAACAAGATACCTGCATCCTGTTGCCACTCCTTTGCATCTGGCCTTCTGAGGTTTCCTACTTCTCAAACCAAGGAGGTTGCACAAACCCATCGTGGCTTGTAAATCATGATGGACTTTTCTTCCCCCCCCCCAGAAATCTGTCGCATCCCTTTTAAAAGGCATATCACCACATCCAGGCATCATCATCACCACATCCTGTGGCAAGGAGTTCCACAGATCGCTGGGTAGCGAAACAGCTTGGTGCGGTGCCATTTTGAGCTGGCAGATGGTTGCCAAGGGAGAGGTCACAACAGCCCCTCTTCATGGGCCAGCTGCCCAACCTGGAGCTGCTTACAGCTGCTGTGCAGGTCGAAGATGCCCCAGCAAGGCCTCCGGCAGCCAAAAAGCTCGACTGTATCTTGCACAGCTCAGAAGCAGGGCCAGAATTTGGCTCCGAACAGGAAGCTCCCTGTAGTTGTCACAGGAACCTACGAAGCTGCTGTATGCCGAGTCAGACCATTGGTCCATCTAGCACACTGGCTGGCAGCAGGCTTTAGGCAGGGGTCTCCCCAGCCCTTCTGGGAGATGCTCTGGACTGAACCTGGGACCTTCTGCATGCAACGCAGGTGCTTTCCCACTGAGGCACAACCCTTCCCTCGACTAACCCTGACTAATGCACTCTGGATTTGTCGTGCTCCGTCTGAACTGCATGGTTTTGCTGAGCTGAGCTCATGCTTCTTTCCTGGCCCTGCTTCACCCTCCCCACCCTCACTCAGAGCTCCAAGAGCCTTGCTCTCCTTCCCCGCTTGGCTGTCCTTCCTTCGAAGACACTGTCGTTCTGCAGCTCAGAGCCCCCTCATCCCTGCCTTAATCCACGGCTGCCTGCTGTTGTCTTTTACCCCAAGGCCAGGGAGGAGGAAAGATCCCGCTGCCATCTTGCATGGAGAAGAGGAGTAGCACATGCTGGCTGAGCATGGAGCCCGAGCTAGTTTTCGGCGAACGTGTCAATCCCAGTTTGCCGCTGGAGAGTCAGGCGTGAGTAGCAGGAGGTGGGCCCCAGGGAGGTGGGGGCGTTGGCTGCTTCCGCTGCATGCCTGGTCACATGGCTCCCAAGGCACCCTCAGTACCCCCCTGCCAGTGATGCCGTCCAGCTCCTGATGTCAGCCCCGCACCACTAGTTTACACTTCCCAAGTCCATCCTCTCTTTAGTACCTGTCTGCTAGGAGGGATGCTAACAAGCTGCCTTGAGTGCCCATGGGGCAGAAAGGCGGGATATAAATTAAATAATAATAATAAATAACATGGCATACAGCCACAGAACACCACTGCGGCCGGCTGGGTCTCTAGAGCAGCTATTTTCAAGCAGCGTGCCGTGGCACACTGGTGTGCCGCAGGAGTTTTGTGGGGGAGTCATTTGTCAGGAGGGCCATTGGGGGATGTGAGCAGCGGTGTCATCCAGGCGGAACGGCCCGGTACGCCGTTCCACTAGTTCCGCAGATGGGCCCGGGCCGCGCCGCCTCTCCTGAGGATGGGCGAGCTGCTCCTCGGCCCGCCCGCCCTCCCTCCCATGAGTCAGAATCGCTCTGAAACAGAGCGATTCGAGGCGCAGGGAGGCGTGGCTGCGCTCCGCCGTAGGGGCGGAGGGCTGCCAAACATCCGGGCGTTCCAGTTCCTGGCGCGCCCGGATGACATTTCTGGATGTGAGCACCCCACAAGCAGCCTGGTGTGCCTTGTCAATCATCAAAAAACTGCTGGGGGCTGCTTAACTGGCCTTGTAGTTGCACAACTAAACGATTGCCCTCCCCACTCTACAGGTGGTACCATGGGGCGTTGAGCCGGGTGGCTGCTGAGGGACTGCTGCGACTTTGCAGGGAAGCCAGTTACCTGGTGCGGAACAGCGAGAGCAGCCACGATGCCTTCTCCCTCTCCCTCAAGTGAGTGTGGCATGCGTCCTGAGGGTTGGGGAGGGGAGGGGAGGGGAGGGGAGGGGGCATATGCAGTGGTGTCATCTAAATGATTTAAGAACAGGTACTCACTTTTGATTGGCACATGTCGGGACCCGCCCACCGGAAGTGACGTCATAAGCCAGAAGTGATGTCGTGGCAGGAAGTGACATGAAAAAAGCCCTTTTTGAGGCCTCAGACAATTTTAAACTGACCCAACAGTTGCAACAGTTGCAACATTTTTCAGTGGCAAGGCAAGGCAAGGCTCCACTCGCTGCTTGCCTGCCTGCCTGGCTCTGAGAACGTGCAGGCAACCCAAACGTGCAGGAAATTCAAATGTTGCAGGGGGCGGAGTCGACGAGTGGGCAGGGGAATGGGCGGGGCCAGCCGTAATCCTAGGAACCGGTACTCGCGTACCCCCCTGCATGACATCACTGGATATGGGTGCAGGAATCCATGCCGAGCAGGCAGAATCTCAATACCTAGACCAGCCTTGCCTCCGATGTCTCAAGGTATTTATTGGCCATGCCTGGAGTGAAATTTACAGCGCAATCCAAACCCCCTTCCCTTGTGCCAGCTTCCGACATTCTTACAAATGTGCTGTAAAGCCCATTTGTGGCTACTCGGAAGGAAGCTGAGCCGGCACGCAGACCTGCACCCAGAGCAGGTAGGTTTGTGCTGGCCTGTGGAGGTCTCGAGAGGGTGGCAGGAGGGCGGAATTGAGGCAGTTTTGGGTAGGGCGAGAGTGGTCCAGGAGGCAGATTGGGCTTGGTATTGGCATGGGTGACCTAGGCTGGATTCTGACCCTTATCCCCTGCCTGATCAGTGTTACACGGGCTGCTCAGACTTGAGCCCACGAAATCGCAGGCACAGATCTGAGTAGTCCCATAGGACTGGCTAGGGTGTGACATGGGGTAAAGGGAATAAAATTCCCTTAGTTGTATCCCAGCCTGCTCCTAACCTGTGCTATATATATAGAACAAGCCAGCCGGCCGGCCTGTTTCAGCGCAGGTTAGGATTGTGCCCTTAATTTTATTGCATTTAGTTTGTAGAGCTTGGAAAAACAACAGAGTCTTGGGGCATTTTAAAGACAACTCACTTATTATGGCATAAGCTTTCAGGGACTGGATTCTCATTTCATGGAAAGCATGGCTATCCTCAATTAGCAGGTGTATACCTGGGTAGAAAGAAAAAAAAACCCACCTTGCTGACAGTGGGATCAAATGGCCATGAAGTGCACAAAGTACACCTGGTGAAACTTAGATACACGTAAGATAAACACAAGTAAAATACATGTAAGATTTTAAAAATGGTGACAACAGAATAGTGCAGTGGGAGAGCACCTGCTTTATATGCAGATGTTTCAGGTTCAGTCCATAAAAACACAAGAAGAGCCCCACTGGATCAGGTCAAAGGCCCATCTTGTCCTGCTTTCTGTATCTCACCGTGGCCCACCAAATACTTCAGGGAGCCCACAAGACATCGAGATCATTGGATCTTGCACCAGGCATTCTGAGGTAGCCTACTTCTAAAACCAGGAAGTTGCACATACCCATTATGGCTTGTACCTTGTGATGAACGTTTCTTCTAGAAATCTGTCCAATCCCCTTTTAACGGCATCCAGGCTAGATGCCATCACCACATCCTGTGGCAAGGAGTTTCACAGACTAATTACATGCTAGATAATGAAATATATTTCTTTGGTCTGTTCTAACTTTTCCTACGCTCAATTTTAGAATGCAATCCTAACCTGGAGTTAGGCCAGCAAAGTTAGGCCAGCAAAGTTTGGCCAGCACAAGGGACACGGTAAAGTATGTTTGGACCACTCTCAGAGCCCAATCCTATGCACGTTTCTGGTGCTGATGCAGCTGCAATCCAGTCCCAAGGTTAGCGAACAAACACTTCCTTACCTTGAGGAGGCCTCCCTGACTCCCCCACCATCAGAGAATGCAGCACACACCCCATTGGAACAGCTACATCAGGGCTGGAAAATAGGATAGGATTTGGCCCTCAGAGCCAGAGAGGCCAGCACACAGACATGCACCATGCTCCCTGACTCAGAGAGTTCTCCAAACAGGCTTTATGGAGACCCTTGTCCTGGCCAAACTTTGCTGGCCTAACTGTGCAGGCCTAACTCCAGGTTTGGATTGTGGCCTTAGTGGATGTCCCCTGGTTCTGGTGTTGTATGAGAGGGAAAAGAATATCCCTATTTCCACTCTATCTCCTGCATAATTTTATATGTCTCAACCAGCGACGGGATCTACAAACGACCTGGGGAAACGCTGGGCAGGACATAGGCGGGACATCTGGGTGATTGGCAGCCTGTCTGCAGCGATCCGCAGCTGCCCTGGCCTCGGGGGGGGGGGCTCCTGCTTGCTGCGGAGGACGGGTGAGGGGTGCGCTGGGTGCCTGGGCGAGCAGCGGTGGGGCGTGCTAACTGGGGGCAGCCCCCCCAGGCCAGGACAGCTGCAGAACGCTGTGGACGGGCAGCCAATCACGCGGAAGCCCCGTGTAAGTCCCGCCCAGCGTTCCCCCAGGTCGTTTGTAGATCCTGTCGCTGGTCTCAACCATGTCCCTTCTCAGGTGCTTTTTTTCCCCTGGACTGACAAGTCCCAAATGCTGTAGCTTTTCCTCATAACAGCCCAATAATCATTTTGGTCGCTCTCTTCTGCACCTTTTCTAATTCCACTATGTCCTTTTTGAGATGTGGGAACCATAACTGTATGCTATACTCCAGATGTGGCCTTACCATCAAGTCCCTGGCGTTTTGGTAGAGCTTGGAAATACTCCTATCTGTAAGCTTGTAGAGGCAGTGCTCATCACTTGAACTGAGCATTATCTAGATGGACCAGTGATTCAGCAGAAGGCAGTTTCCATATTTGAGAGCACCATCCTACCCTGGAGTTAGATTGGCACAGTTAGTCCGGCAAAGTTTGGCCAGCACAAGGACCACCGTAAAGCACATTTGGACCCCTGTCGGAGTCAGGGGGGATGGCACACATCTGTGTGCTGGCCTCTCTGACTCCAAGAGTGGTCCAAACATACTTCATGGTATCCCTTGTGCCACCAAGCTTTGCTGTCTTAATGTGCCTGCCTAACTCCAGGCTAGGATTGCACCCTGAGAGAGGTAGGCAAAGACTCACTAACCTGACCATCTTTCTCCTATCCCTTCACCCTAGGAGCAGTCAAGGCTTCCTACACATGAAGCTCTTGCAGACAGAAGACAAGAAGTTCATCCTGGGCCAGCACAGCCCACCGTTCGACAACGTCCCCGAGATCATCCACCACTATGCCAGTCACAAACTGCCCATTCAAGGGGCAGAGCACATGTCTCTGCTCTACCCAGTCACCACACAGCCCTCCAATTGTCTCGCTGCTGAACAGTGACCTCTGGAGGAGGATGTGGAATGGGCGTAGTTGGACTGGGAAGTGCGTTGAAGTGCCAGGCAAGAAATGAAATTCTCTGGACCGCAGCTTGCTTGCCTAGACCAGGGGAGGAGGGGCCTCAAGATATGGGCCATCAAAGCAGGGCAGGATCCAGAACCTCAGATTTTGGAGCCTTCTCTCTTTTGCTCTGGGTTTTTGCAGAGAATCTATACTGTGCATGTTGATCCCCAGGGTGTTGTACCGTAAGAGGACAAATTCTTAGATGGGGAGGGTTGGAATTTGAGGGTCATGTCACTTGACCCTCTGCACCAGCATGATTCGGAGTCCTCTAAGAGGTGCTCCTTCAGGCCCCTGTTCCTACAGGCACAAATATCACATGCTCCCTGTAGCATGTGTGAATTGAGGCATCACAAGACTAAACTTCCATATTATTGGCTGTCAAGTCAGACACAGACCTTTTCAGCAGAGACAGGCCTTGGATTGAGTGTCGTCAAGAGAGGGAACACAGGTGCCAATTGCTCTCAGTATCCTCTTGATTTTGCAACCTGACTTGGACATTTGGTCCCTTTTCCTCATCCAGCTACACGTATAGTTTTGTCATCGCTGTCTACATCTTGACCTCCACTTGCTGCTATTTCATGTCTGGCCAAGAGATCCTGACAGTCTCCTACAAGCAGATTTCATCTTGGCTGATGGCCCCGTAGACTTCACAAGGAAGAGTGTGCATTGACTGGCTCCTGCACAGCGGAATCCACCAGAGGGGATGAAATTGACTGGGTTGCCTCGGACGACTTCGTTGAATGTGTCAAATTCAGGCGGGCATCCTCTGAAGCGGTCAGGGTAGCAGCCTGCACGCTTGACAGCTGCTCATCTCATACCGGCCCACCATCATAATCTCATTGCTCCTGATTGGAAAGCGAGAGCTTCAGATGAGCCCATGGCAAATCCCATCAGCTACCCTCAAAACAGTGATGTGATGAACTAAAAAGATAGGATTTAGAAAAGAAACAAAGACGGAGTGTTTGCATGTGTGAGTATCCCCATTGTTATGGATTTAGCCAGGATGCATTGTGAAACCCTCATTTTGTACTGGTCAGGTGGTATTTTCTCCTGGCTTCTTCAAACAAATAAAAAACTATATGGAATATCTTGATTGCTCCTACATTCTTGATTAATACCAATAAACATCTGGGGTTTGTGTTTGCTTTCCTCCTTGTATTCAATTCCTGACCATGCTAGATTGCATTTCTTCCTTCTTGCTTACAGAGACCAAATAATCTTTCTTGCCTTTCAGCAGAAGGGCATTTTTTTTAAAGTGCTGAAAGACAGTTTGCTTTTGCTTAGCAGAGAAAGGTTTCTAAAGGCATCCAAACTTTTTCCTGGTTTAACTGGCAAGCTTGCCATTTTTAAATTTCTGCAAAAATGGTATTGCTACAAAAGATAGAAATCTGCTGAAATGTTGGATATGTGGCTTGTGGGACTTTGCTGAGGGCGCCATATCCAGCGCAAATTAGGAGTTGGCTGGAGCCTTCACGGGGCAAGGGCTCATTTGTGCCCTTCCCCCGGGGTAGGCGCCAGCTGCCCGATGGGCTTGCTGTGGTTTGTGCCTGCTGTTTAGCAGGTGCAGTTCTGAGCAAATCACACAGCCTGAATTAGGGCTGTGGGTTCGGATGCGGCCAGTGATGTCATGCACCCACTACGCACCACTACGCGAGTACCGGTTCCTAGAAGTTGAGCTGGCCCCGCCCACTCGAAGCTGGCCCCTGCTATTTGACCAGGGAACAGTTGAAGCAAAATATGTATATACACATCTCTAGAAAGCAAAGCAATAGAAGTTAAATCAACACTAACCACAAGCTGAAGTTATTACAAACATGATCACATCCATGGCAACAATCATGACATCACTTCCAGCTTATGACATCACTTCCGGTGGGCGGACCCCGACAAGTGCCAATCAAAAGTGAGTACCTGTTCCTAAATCATTTGGATGACACCACTGGATGTGGCCGGATGCGGCATCCCATCATCTAACTCCCTCCCCAGACTGGCCTGCCTTCTGGCTTGCCCACCGCTACCCAGAAACTTACACAGCTGAGCCCCAGTCCATGAAGCACGTGCATGCAGAAGGCCCCAGATTCCATCCACAGCATCTCCAGGCGGGGCAAGATTCCTGCTTTCAACCTGTCTGTCATGAATCAGTGTAATGCAATACCAAGTTAAATGGACCACTAACTGACTGAGAGCCAAATCCTATCCAGTCTTCCAGCCCTGCTGCAGCCATTTCAATAGTGTGTGTGCTGCATTCTGTGGTGGTGGTGGTGTGGAAGTCATGGAGGCCTCTTCAAGGTACGGGAATATTTGTTCCCTTACTCTGGGGCTGCATTGCAGCTGCATCAGTGTTGGCAAGTTGGATTGGATTGGACCCTGTGGCTGAAATCCTATACTCCCTATGTGGGAGTAAGCACCATTGATTGCAATGGGACTTAGAGTACTTCTAAGTAGACATGCATAGAATTGTGCTGTTAGTCATGATGCAGTTCCTGCTTTGCCATCTGAGGATATTGCAGTCTTTGGTCACCAGGAAATCACTAATACGTTTATTTTCAAGAAATATGTTCATTATTTGCGTGGAAGTTTAGAAAGAGGTCAGATGTGCATTTAAGGCCCATGTGTGCTCCACCAGCCACATGATCTGGTCCCTCCGGTCTGCAGGGGTCTTCTTCGCTGTTGTTGGCACACAACACTGTTTTACCCAGCGGGTAGTTAATCTGTGGAACTCTTTGCCACAGGAGGTGGTGATGGGATCTGGTCTAGATGCCTTTAAGAGGGGATTGGACAGATTTCTGGAAGAAAAGTCCATCGTGGGCTATAGGCCATGATGGATTGTGCAACCTCCTTACATTAGTAGTAGGCTACTTCAGAGTACTGGGTGCAAGGGAGTGGCAACAGGATGCAAGCATCTTGTTGTCTCATGCCTCCCTGGGGCACCTGGTGAGCTGTTGTTTTATACAGGAAGCTGGACTAGATGGGCCTTTGGCGTGATCCAGCGGGGCTCTTCTTATGTTCTTATGGGGATTACGGTCCGGAAGGAGACTCCTGCTGGAACAACAACACTTTGTTCTAAGAGGCCACCAGCCCCTGTCACGAATCAGCAGCCTACTTGCTGGTATGTGGGGGCTGAGGAAAGGCAGCAAGTGTTTGGAAGCCTGTCACTGCAGCTCGCAAACTGGTGGGGACGTTTCTGCAATGAATCATTGTGTGGATTGGCAGGGTAGCTGGCAGCACAGACTCTCCAACAGGCTCCTGAGCGCCTGATTGCAGAAGGATCTTCCTTGCTCTTGTGGAACCCAGCAATATGGCTCAGTGTGACTGGGGATGTCACCCAATTAAATGGTGCAGTACATGTTTATGCATATTACTCAGAGGTAAGTGCCACTTATTTGAACGGGACTGACTCATATGTTTTTATGAGGATTGCCGCTAAAGTCAGTCAAGCACACTGAGCTTCCGATCAGTGGATCCCAAACTTTTTTTTAAGCACTGGGATCCACTTTTTAAAATGACACTCTATTGGGACCCACCTAGCTTTACAAGACTAAGAGCACAAACCTATGCATGTCTACTCAAAAGTAAGTCCCATTGTATCCAATGGGGCTTATTCGCAGGAAAGTGTGTATGCGACTGCAGCCTAAGGGTGTAATCCTAACCAACTTTCCAGCACCGGGACAAGGGCAATGAAGCTCTGAGATAAGGGAACACACATTCCCTTCATTCCCTTACCTTGGGGAGGCTTCTGTGACTGCCCCCCAACTGAGGATGCAGCACATGCATCCTTTTGGCCCCGCTATGTCAGTGCCCTAATTTTTTTCCCACTTTACCAGCTGCTCAAGCTTCTGTTTTTATCCTTTTAACTTTGACGGGGAAGCACCTTCTGGAGCATTTGTTGAGCTCCACCTACTATGTGTACTGTACAAGCAGTGGTGGCATCTAAATGATTTAAGAACAGGAACTCACTTTTGATTGGCACGTGTCAGGACCCGCCAACCGGAAGTGACGTCATAAGCCGGAGGCTGGGGAGCCCAGGTCTACCCGCGGCTGGTTCCTATGGGTAGACTGGTTCCAGGGGGTGGCCGTGCCCATTGAGTTCAATACAGACAGATTGACTCCCAGGAGGTGGGCTTAGCGGCCATGTTGGTACGTCCAAAACATTGCTCATTCCAAGCATTTCAAATGGGTTTTTGCATGATGTTTAGGGCTGAATCGTTTACTCTTGAAGTAAAAACTTACCAAAATAACGTGTGATCGTGGAGAAACGTCATTGGTAACCATATTATGAGTTAATATGCAATTCCAAGGTTTAATTCCGCAGAATTATATTACTGAACACACCGGACGAAATGCCGCTTGCTGCCTATGTAAACTTGGATTGCACTGCTTTGACAGGCTTATTCACCATTTTCTGACACCCATTTTCTGTTAATGGTGTAGAAGGTAAGAAAAAAAATATTTCCCCCCCTTTTTCCCCCCTTCCCGTTTACACGTTTTTTCCCCCGCCTTCCATTTTCTACGGTAATATTCTCAAAACAAATTCTGTTAATGTTCAGAATTTCAAAAATATTACATATTATTTTTATTTTTATTTTATTTCTTCATATCTACTTCAGTTTGTGACGGGCTGCATACTTTATGTAGTAATATTTTTCAGTATCAATTAATCACAATGATTTTAAGTACCTGTGGAAAGTAATCCCATTTTTCATCCAGCGATTCGCACACCCGTGTGCAGAACACGAAGTCATGCTTAAAGACGTTGAAATAAACTTTTACACACGGGCAGGGAGATTTACTTTTACACACGTGCCGTGCGAGCGAGAGAGCCCCTTTCGCGGCGCTGATCTGAGTCAGCCACATTAGTAAGTCGGCTTCAAGTCTGTGACGTCATGTTCCCTCCTGTGGTTTATTATAACTCCATGACTGGTTCCTATGAGTAGACCCCTTTGCCCCTCTAGGAATCCGGAGTCGCTCCCTTTAACCCTCTGAGTGCCGGCCAACCAAGAAGAAAAGCTCTTTGCAGAGGAATCGGGAGGGGGAGGGGGAAGCATCGCAGAGTGAAGTAGGCAGAGTCAGCCCTAATTTTAACAAGTGGAACTGAGTTCCCCCGCGTTCCCCCTACATGACATCACTGTGTACATGTAACGTGTGTGTACTGTAAATGCACATGTGCTGCTCAGTTTCGCTTTCTATTTTCGCTGTCAGCTTGAGGGTGGGGCTCTTCCTTCTCGAGGGTTTGTTGGGGCCAATGGAGCTTACTTCCTGTTTAGTGTCCAAACCTTGCACCGGAGCTACTTTTAGCGTCAGGGAGGCCCATGGAGGTGGCAGGGGCCCCCCCCAACCCTTCTGCACTACCAAGGACCCCATCCAGGTAGGGCCCCTAAATGCCTGCACCACCGTGATAGCTGCAGTGCCTCCAGGTTCTCCCCACAACCTCTGCCCTGCCCCTGACAAGCACTTACAGTGTCTTCAAAGTCTGAGTAGGCCTTTGAAGACGACTGTGATAGGGTAACCTAAAGCCTACTTGGCCAGGTTTTGCCCAGATTCTGCCAATGCATGTTATCTGCTGCCATTCAGGTCATTCAAAACCCCAAATTTCCAGCTTTCATTAAAAAAAAAAGAACACACAAGTCTCCAATCTTGTGGAGGCACATAGAAAAGTATGCAGGACTAATTCTACCTGGGCACTTAGTGAGAAATTAAGGGCGCAGTCCTGACCTGGAGTTAGGCCAGCAAAGTTTGGCCGGCACAAGGGCCACCATAAAGTGTGTTTGGACCACTCTGGGAGTCAGGGAGGATGGCGCATGCCTGTGTGCTGGCCTCTCTGACTCCAAGAGTGGT
>JAJKFI010000020.1:4578224-4590529 GCA_029204185.1 Lerista edwardsae
AGGGCTTTCGTTTGAATTCTTTTGATTTGATATGGTAAGTGCGCTGGACTATTACCACCTGTTGCCCCAATGAAAGAAGCAGCTGGACATCTGAAGCACCTTTCCAGACTGCCTGGAGCTGGGCTAAAGAAGATTTGCCATGAAGTCTTGACCCACCACCTGGTCAAATTTAATATTGGAAGGAAACATTTCAAAGGATTGTGCCCAACCTCCAAGCCAGAGGCTCCTGGGCAGAGCTGATCTGCCATTTGTCCAGTCTCCAGGAATCACTGATGCACACCCAGAGCTGATGCCAGGCTGTTTTGTAACCACCCCCTGCAAGGCTGACTACTTGCACCTCCCAAAATTGCCAATATCAGTTTTCAAAAACATGTCTTGTAGAAAAAACTAAAAGGAATTTGGAACCCCAGTAGCCTAAACATAGGAGTATTTGAACCATGAACTGTATTTTTTATTATTATTAACCATGAACAGTATTTGGAAGAACTGGCAAGTGTGTGTGTGTGTGCGCGTGCGTGCGTGCGCGTGCGTGTGCATTCATTCATGCATGCATGTGTACGCGCCTATGCTCAATAGAATCTGCACACTTTTTGGAATGATGGCAAATTTCAGACATGGAAGGGCTGGAAATTAGATGTCTGTGCTTTGGAAATCCATGCCCTGTTGGGATTACAGTACATGGTTCCTTCCCTCCTTTTGTCCTCACAACAATCCTGTAAAGTAGGTTACGCTGAGCATCATCTCTACTTGGGCTCACGAGGAACGCACACACAAAATCCCCGGCTCTGAATTTGGCTGCAACACTGAAAACAATGGCCTAGCTCAAAGTTGTGTGTGTGTAAATGCATATGTATGACAGGCTGCAGCAGCAGAGCTTTCCCACCTCCCTGGGTAGCAGAAGCCTGTGCTGAGAATCCCGGTGCCAGGGGGGGCTGCGTGCAGTTGGCAGCCAGGCCCGGCGGCTGTGCTGATGGACGCCAAGCTTTGCCAGCACCCAGTGCGCACGCATAGTCGTGTGCGCGGCTACCTCTTCTCCCCCAGCATCCCATTCCTGAACCTGCTTCAGTGAGCAGGGAGGAATCACATGACGCCAGCCCAGCCGCCGCACTGAGCATGGGCAAAGCCATCTGGGCCACAGCGCTCCTTTATGAGAACAACAAAGCCAGCCGAAGCCGCCAGCTAAGGAGGCTTTTGTGTTCTCCCAGTCAACCAGCTGGATGCTCTTTTTGTCTGGATCCTGGTGCAGCAGCAGCCGCCGTTTCGTCCGTGCCTGGGTCTTAGTGTTGGGCCAGTGCCGTCTCCGTCTCGCCATCTGCCCCCTGAGCGCACCACCCTCGCGGGGCCTTCAGCGGCAGCGGAGGCAATTGTCGTGAGTACAAGCCATTTGCATGGATGTGATCGTTTGCGGGGGGGACAACGGAAGCCTACGAAGGTGGGAGGAGAGAAGCAGGGGGTCAAGGATCCCCTAACCCCGGCCGGCCCTTGCTCTGTTTTTTTCATCTCCCGGAAGAAAAGCTGTGGATACGCAATATGGCTCAGCAAAGTGCCAGATCTGGCTTTGTAAATATTCCACAAAGGATGGTGCTGATTCCCCCCCCCCCCAATGTATGTTGCCACCTTCCAGTTCCACTCTCATTTGCAAACGATGCAAATCGTGTGCTAATTATGCAAATAGCACGGTGAGTTGGGGAAGTGTTCAGCACCACTGATGCTGCTTTTCCTCAAGCCCCCCCCCCCCCACACCAATGCTGCTTTGCAGCAAGGAGCTGATGGGCCCTTGGACATGTTCACGTTGCTGCATGTAACAGGTATCTCTGCCTCTGTTACCTGCACAACAACATGTCTACCCCGCTTTTTGCTGTAAAGTGGCTTCAGAGGCAACTTACAATCACGGTGAGTCGTCGGCTGTCAAAGGGGAAATGAAAACTACAGTAAGCGTCCGAGCCTGGTAACCTCTGACGGGGTTGGTCCGCTGCTGCAGCAAAAATTATTCTCACAGCACCTTACCAACCCATTGCTTTGGGCGTCAGCTTTCATGGCCCACCAAGACTTTTGCACCATGCATCTAATGGAAGTGAACTGTGGTCCATGAAGGCAGACCCTGAAATCAGGGGGTTGGTCTTTAAGGTGCTACAAGACTTTTTGCTGAGTCTCATAAGTTAGCCCTTGAGTCACTGCATGAGCTGTGGGATCCTTTGTAAACAGTCCTCCCTCTCCTTATGGGTGGCAATTCCTTTGGTAGTCTTTTACGGACAGTATTTTGTTTTTCACATCACCCTTCCTCCAAGGAGCTCAGGGTGGTGCATGTATTTCCTTCCTTTTGTCCTCACGACAACCCTGTGAGGTAGGTGAGGCTGAGAGAGAGTGACTGGCTCACGGTCACCCAGGAAGCTTCATGGCTGAGTGGGGATTTGAACCTGGAACATTCAGGACAAAGTCCAGCACCAGAACCCATACCAGTGTTTCTCAAACTGTGTGTCAGGGCCATACCAGTAGGTGGGTCACGTAGCACCTAGGGTAGCCGTCATTGAAAAGATGGGAAGATCGGACACTGGAAAGGGGGAGCGTTGTGTGGTTATTTTGCCTGAGTTGAAGTTGTAAATAGGCTCTTCCCCCCACACATTTCTGATTCATTTTGCTATTGGAAAATGGCTGAGAAGCAACCCAACTGATTGCTGCATTCTCAGGAAAGCAGCAGGCTCTGGTGTCACAATGATGGCAATTCCGGCCATGACATCACTTCCGGTGGGTCCAAGACAGATTGTCATTCTAAAAAGTGAGTCCCGCTGTTGAAATGTTTGAGAACCAGTGTACTACACCAGTGGACCCACTTTTTAGAATGGCAGTCATGTAGGGACCCACCAGAAGAGATATCATTAACCTGGAAGTGATGCCATAACCGGAAGTGAGATCATCAAGCAGGAAGTGCTGTCATTGTGACATCATAAAATAACATTCCTGGATTGCAAACTGGCATTCTTGGACTGCAGCAACTGCACAGTCATGAAATGACAGAAAGCAAGATTAGGACTATATATTATGGCAAAACACTGAACTAAAAACCATTTTTAAAAAAAACCTCACTTGAAAATTCAAACTGTTAATACTTTCAAAAGGAATATAGCAAGAATAAGGTTTGCAGCTTCCAAGATGGTTGCTCCTAATTTCTGCAACCTGCCTGACATCTGGTCATGGCCCACAGTTTGAGAAACACTGCACTACACCATCCCTTATACAGTTTAGTGCTAATGCTTTCAACAAACATTTTGCCTTGGACTCTCATATTCCCTTCACTGTTTCAGAGATGAATATGTGGGCAGGCTTATAAACCCCTTTTCCAAAGGTCACATTGCAAGCCTAGTTTCCTCCACTGTTCTCTCTTAAGCCTGCTCTTCATTCACCCTGCAATAATGTGTCTCGTTTGGCAATTTAAATAGACTGCCCTTTGCTGCAACCAGAGGGATGTTTTGCAGGGCTGGAATTTTTGGCTAGGTGGAATTCAAACCAACCTCAGCCCAACCTCGAACCTGCAATATTAACATATATTCTACATTGCAGGACTGTCGTAAGCTGCTCTCAGCCACATGGGCATAATAGACTATCTTGGCATTGATATGACAATTTTAAAATGGGCAAACACTTTAAAAAGAAAACCACGTAAAAAACACTGAGATAACTTTAAATGGAAAGAACATGAATTACTACTTCGCTACAACCTTTGGGGACGGGTGGGATGGAGGAAATACACTGCTGCCCAATCACAGCTGAATTAAAATCTCGCGTTTCTCCCTTGTGGTTTGTAGGCAGCTCTCACGTTGGAAAGGAACCAGGAAGTTCCATCCTTAGACAAGAGCTGTGAGTCTGGGATGCGCCTTTTCCTGTTGTTATGCACATGTGCAAGTGCACACTTTGGATAAATGTGAAAGTTTATCAAGCTTCCCTTACCCATCAACCCTAGCTCTGACTTTCTATTGGCTAGATGAGGCCAATATGTCTATCCTTTCAAGACAAATCCATGCAAGAGAAACAAAAGTCATGTGACTTTCAAGCTTGCAGACGCTATGATTAATACATATCCCAGCAGCCTCAACTAGCAGCCCAATCCTATTGGGCTTATCCGCCGGCAGAAGAAGTGTTCTGCTATCAGATCCTGCCTTATGGCAGTTGCAAAACCCTTTCCGGCAGTGTGCGAAGCCGTGCGCCCCTGGAATGATGGCAGGGAGACTCGAGTGGCCCTGCGTGGGCCAGTGGATCAGAAAAGACATGCTGACCCAGGTAGCCTGGTGGAAGGAGGCAGAACAGGGCGGTAGGCGGCAGAACATGGGTGGAGGTGGGTGGAACAGGGCAACATGGGTGGGAAGAACGGTGGATAGGGTCTGGGAAGGACATGGATTTGGTAGTAGGGATGTCCATCAAATCCAAACCCCTTTCCCGGTGGTGGCCTCCATCCTATCCTCTGTGTTGGACTGCACAGCCCGACATGAAGGTTCTCATGTCTGTGCTGGCAAAATAGCTGGTGCGGACTAGAGGAGGCCCATTGCAGGGACAGCACCCTTACAGGGGGAAGGGAACAAATGTCCTCTTCCCCCGAGGCACCTCCTACGGCTGCTGCAGTGTCCATAGGATGCAGTGGTAGCTGTTTTGGCACCTCTGGTCCTACAGGGGCCCGGGCACCTTAGAATTGGGTGCAAGTCTGCTTTTAAAAAAATGGAGTAAAAGAGGAGTTTAAGGCTGCGTAAATCTGTATGATTTAAAAGCTTGCTCCTAAGAAAGGTATTGCCAGATTATGTTGCTTGGATTTTTTTTTCTAAGGGACCGGCAGAATGATTTACAAGGTTTAGGATTATATATATTTAAGGACAGCGAAAACCTTCAACGATCAGGGGACAAAAGTGGCCTTTGAGGGGGATCATTTCCTTATGTCTGCCTGCCTCAAATGGGCTGCAAAGAGAGAATGGTTAATGGAGAATGGCTTAACAGTACAATATATTAGAATTGTAGCAAAAAGCGTTTCTGCAGTTACCGTAGCAATGTGGCCCTTCTGAGATAACAAAGCAAAATGCGAAGCTATTTACAGGCGAATAAGCGCATGCAGATTGGGGGAGAACCATGCGGCTGCAACACGAACCCAGCACCTGCCTGTGCTTCATTCCTTCTCAATATCACATCTCTAAAAGGCCTCTCTGATCATGTACAGAGGGCGTTTCTTGCATGACTGTGCAGCTACAACCAGCTGCCATTCTTCTGCGATTAAGAAGCTGGGGATCCAGTTTACAGGCAGACCACAGCCTTTGTTTCTCCTTTTCTTAGAAATGAACCAGCAGCACATGGAAGCATTTTCAAAATCCAATGCTGGGAATCAGTGTGTGGATTCCATTAGGGTGTTCTCACTCCACTAAGATCAGCATCACACTTTAGCTTTGTTTTTTCCCCACGTGTGAGAACAGTTTTAGCTTGTGGCTACAGGAACAAAAATATGGTTAGTGTTCAGTTACTAGTGCACATGATCTTATGAATGGCTCTCAAGATGGAACTGAGATGTGGCATTCTTTAGATGGGCAAAGCTTTATCCCAGGTGGCATGAATTGTGCAGGGGATGGTGGGGCTTGGCACAGGCTGGCAGGAATGAAATACCCTCTTGATTTTTCTTTGGCCAAGATGGGCAGTCTATGCTGGTCTAAGGCATTTTGGTGTATGCGAGTTTTTTTGGGGGGGGAGGGGGCGTCTTGCAATGATAACAGTGGTAAGGCTATGTACCTGGGCAAGGAAAAGAAGCATGCCTGTTTTTTTTGAAAGGGCAGAAATTGATTTCTCACCTTCATTAGACTGTCATACCTCTGAAGATACTGAACTGCTCAAGTCTCATTCTCTACTCTTAGGGCGCAATCCTAACCAACTTTCCAGCACTGGGGTAAGGGCAATGCAGCTCTGAGGTAAGGGAGCAAGCATGACTACTACTCCACTGCAGAATGCAGAACGTGCCCCATTGGCACTGCTATGTCAGTGCTGGAAAGCTGGTTAGGATTGTACTCTTAGAACCTTAACAGGGGGATACGCTAAATTTAAATATTTAAGGCCCAAATCCTAATCAACTTTCCAGCACTGGCACTGCCAATGGAGCATGTGCTGCATCCTGCAGTTGGGGGGGGGGTAGTCATAGCAGCCTCCTCAAGGTAAGGGAATGTTTGTTCTCTTACCCCAGAGCTGCATTGCCCTTATCCCGGTGCTGGACATTTGGTTAGGGTTGCATCCTGAGTGTATGTGATCATTTCAGTCGCATGTCCTTAAGCTAGGAGAATGGGGACTAAGGTGCAGATCCCCTGTTAACTGGGCAAGAGGCACTTTTCAAGTGGTGTTCCTCTTATATTTAGCAGGGGGGGGAGTAATAGTCCCTCTTCACCCCTGCGCAGTGTCTTTTCTAGTGACTGCTGCTGTTGGTGTTCTGCATTTTTTTAGATTGTGAGCCCTTTTGGGACAGGGCTTTATTGACTTTATTTTTTTGCCTGCAAACCGCTTTGTGAACTTTTTGTTGAAAAGCGGTATATAAATACTGTTTGGTTACTTGCTTGCTTGTGCCAAAGGCTTCATAGGAAAGGCGGATTTTAAGAAGGTGGCATCACACAGGTGTTCCTGAAGGCAGTTCGAGCATAAAGGTTGCCCAGGGAGAAAGGATGGAGTTGTTGGAGGAGACAGGAGGCATTTGGAGAAGTTGAAGGTGGTGGAATTGTAAGAATGAAGATCATGGGCAGGAATGTTAAGGGGGTATGAGAGACAAGGCCGTGGAGGGCTTTTGAGGATTAGCACAATGAGTTGGATCTGGACCTGCAAAGTGCTATAGGAATTTTAGACAATGGTCATAATGAAGTCTCATCCAGGTATGGCTCACACTCATGGTCCTGAAACTTGTAAGCTGATGTATGTTTGCAGATGTTTTTTGTTTTTTTTTTAAATGCCCTGATTTTAGGTTGCTAGGATTTGGTACCTTTTATATTTCCTACCTAGATTCTGAACACATGCATGTGCTCACACACATGCACACATGTGTGCATACATATTTCAACATGCCTTTCATCGCAAGCCGAGGTTGATGTCCACAGATGGTGCTTAAATTAATTCTTCATTTTGTGGGTCAAACAAATTGAATTAAAAGCACTATCGGATAGAACAAATATGCCTGAATAACGGTCTACCAAATTCCATCTCGCCTGAATGATCCGTGGCAGGCTCCAGTTACGGAACATTTCCAGCTTGCATTCCAAAATGTGAGCACCGTGAAACTGGCATTCACCCATGTAGGGCGCCAGCCAGTGCATGCCTACTCAGAAGTAAATCCTATTGTGTGCAATGGGATTTACTCCCAGGAAAGTGTGTATCAGATTGCAGCCACAGTGTGCACCGAAAAGGAGTCTGCATCATAGGCAGTGATTGTTTATATGAGATCAGTGTGTGTATGTGTGTGAGACTGATTTTTTTTTATTGCATCTGTAGGTACGGTATTTGGGCTGGCGAGAATTAGAATGAGGCTGCAGCTTGAAGAACGCGTGTATTTACTATAGGTTTCGGTTTAAGTACGGAAAACATCTCGGGTTTCCTTTTGCAGGAGGCAGAGTTTCGAATGGCCAATGAGAGGGCAGTTGCACAGCGCTGACGTCAACCCCGGTGCGCTCAGCCTGCTAGAGGACAGTGACTTGGTTGCCAGGGCGACAGAAGAACATACTCCCCGGGCTGACTCTCCGCCCTGACATCAAGGCCCGACACTGCCTGGATGTCTGTCTTGCAGCGCCCAGGCTGGCTGGTAGCATGGAGGGGAGAGGCCTAGCACTGAAGAAGGGACGCCTGTGAACCACTAAGCAAATGGTAAGCCCACGGGATACACTGGGGTGGTGGTGGTGGTGGGGCTGAGATGGGCAGCCTGCAAGGGAGGCAGCAAAACTGCCTTTTCTGGGAAGTGGCGGAAGGAGTGTGTGTGACACTACGGGTGATCAAATGGAAACATTGCAGACCAGAGAGAGTGTGGAGCTGCCATGTGGGGAATGAGGGCTGTCTCTTTCCTTCTGCAAATGAACACAATGTAGAAATTCCCAGAATACCGTGCGGCTGTGTTCCTTTGGGTTCAGTGAAATGAGCAGATGTCATCCCGGGTTCAGTACTTGCAATGGGTATTTATGTGTTTGCTTACTTATTATTGTTGACTTATGTCACCCATACATTTGCATGGTGCTTTACTAGGCAACAGAGATAGGCCACTGCCCCAAGGAGTTTACAATCTAATACCATCAGATTATCAGAGAGATATGTCAGGCTACCACTTTTATTGTTTTTAAATGGAAATTGAAAACATTATTTTTGAGAGAGAGAGAGAGAGAGAGAGAGAGAGAGAGAGAGAGAGAGAGAGAGAGAGAGAGGTGAAACTATTATTTGTTTTACTCTACTTCAGCTCTTATACTGTACTGTTTTGTCATTTTTGTATTTTTAATACTATGTTCCATTGGGTTTTAATGGTTTGTTCATGTAAGTGGCGCTGTGCTTGTTTTCACATGGAGAGGTAGAGGTTATTATTACTATTAGAGTATTATAATAGAGTATTTATACTACTACTACTACTACTACTACTACTACTACTACTACTAATAATAATAATAATAATAATAATAATAATAATAATAATAATAAAATTTGATACAGTGGAGGCAACAAAAGGAGGGGAAGCAGATAAAAATGTGCCAAGTGGCAATGCAATCATATACATGTCTACCCAGATCAATGGGACTTATTCACAGTTAAGTGTGTATAGGATTGCATGTTAGTATTCTCATTCCATGTACTGCAGTACATGGGAAAGATAATTTCAAAGTTTAATTTCCTTTTACCACTGGGTCAAAATAAGGTGTGAAAGGTGTTTCTTTCCTTTTATCTGTTCAGCGCATGGTTGATTCTGTGAGGATTGCCTCTGTGTTAGGGATTTTGAGTACAGAATTGGGAGTGGTAATTATTCCAGATTAATTATTGTGGTATAATAGTGTGAAGCACCATTTCCCTCTCTCTGCCCTGACTGCAGTGATTGGCTCCTGACCTTCTCAGAGTGGGAGAAATGAAGGAAGGGTAAAATTAGACAAAATTATAGTCAGACACCCCTACTTTTTACCCCCGACTTATCCGAAGGTCATGGAAAATTCCATTATTTTTGGCTTGACTGATCTGTGAGATCGATTCACATTTGGCCTAAAGATAATAGCATTTCAAATGTTCAAATTATGGGTAGAATTAATAAAATAGAATCTTCTCAGTTTACCCTGATGCTATGCTGCACAAGTTCTCAAACAATGTGTTGTAGAGGAGAATCAGGAGGTGAATTGTGGAAGAGACTATTCTGCTATCTCTGTCTCTATAGCCAATATTGATTTTATGTTTACCCCAAAGCTGTTATCTTCAGCTATGAGGAGTAGCAATTTATTAATTGAAAGCTTAGAATCCTGGATTTTTGCAGAAGCACCAGAGTCTGTGTTTCAGCCATACAATCATGACAATGTCAGTTGTAGACCTCCCCTTGCCACACACACATGCAAACAAACATATACACAGATATCTTTCTTGTTTTTTAGGACATCAAAGGCCAGTATTGGACTGATGATGATTCTGATGGGGACAATGAGTCGGAGGAATTCCTATATGGAGTACAGGTGAGTTTGCGAGGATCTCTGGTGGGAGAAGATAGCAAAGAGTGAACAGACAAAAGAAAATTTACCTAGTCTGTAGAAGTATTAGTCTGTGGAAATACTTGCCACAAGATGTGGTGATGGCGTCTGGCCTTGTTGCCTTTACAAGGGGATTGAAGTAGGCCACCTCAGAATGCCAGGTGGAAGTGAGTGGCAACAGGATACAGATGTCTTGTTACCTGGTGTGTTCCCTGAAGTACACACCACTGGTGGGCCACTGTGCGATGCAGGAAGCTGGACTAGATGGGCCTTTGACCTGATCCAGCGGGGCTGTTCCTATGTTCCTATGAGTATATGTCTGAAGAGGAGCATCTGGTTCTGGTGGCTGTCCAAGAGAAATGCTGTGGAGAATCTTGGCTGGCCACCAGTATGTTTACCTCAGAATTTACCTCAGAATTCCATGTGCAAGGGAGGGGCAACAGAATGCAGGCAGCCTGTTGTCTTGTGTGCTCCCTGAGGCATCTGGTGGGCCACCGTGAGATACAGGAAGCTGGACTAGATGGGCCTTTGGCCTGATCCAGTGGGGCTATTCTTATGAGTCTGGTATAGACAGCTCAGTCATGGTGGGGTTTGGTAACATCACCTGTGGAGCTTGGAGACAAGAATATGGAGGTACCTCCTTTTTGGCCAGCAGGAAAGGTATGAAGGTCATCATTCAGTCACCTTTCCCAAGTCAGTGCTCCTTGTTCTTTTAGAAATAGGCCTTTTGGCCAGTTGAAACTAACAACTGGTAGGGCTGGCCCATCCATGAGGTTCACAGAGGTGGTCTGTGACCATTGATGGAGTATGTGTGCGTCTGTCTGCCTCCACCATTGACTTCTGCTCCCTGAATTTGAAAAAGAAGAGGAGAAAAGATTTAAAGGAGAGGAGAGTGGTGGGCTAAAGTGTCAGAAATACTCTAGCCTAGCATTCTGTTATTGTTCAGTTGCTAAGTCGTGTCCGACTCTTCGCGACCCCATGGACCACAGCACGCCAGGCCTCCCTGTCCTCCACTAGCTTCGGGAGTTCACCCAATTTCATGTTCATCGCTTCGGTGACACTATCTAACCATCTAACTGGGCATCTGACCCCTGCTAACTGGGCAAGAGGCACTTTTCCAAGTGGTAATTGTCCCTCTTCACCCCTGCGCAGTCTTTCTAGTGGCTGTTGCTGGTGGTTTGCCTTTTTTTTTTAGATTGTGAGCCCTTTGGGACAGGGAGCCATTTAATTTTATTATTATTACTATTTGCCTGTAAACCGCTTTGTGAACTTCGTGTTGAAAAGCGGTATATAAGTACCAATTGATTGATTTATTGATTGATCTCATTCTCTGCCGCCGCCCCCATCTTTTTGCCTTCAATCTTTCCCAGCATGAGGGTCCTTTCTAAACAGTCCTCTCTTCTCATCAGGTGGCCAAAGTATTTGAGCTTCAGCTTCAGGATTTGTCCTTCCAGGGAGCAATCAGGCTTGACTTCCTGGAGGATTGACCAATTGGATCTCCTTGCAGTCCAGGGGACTCTCAAGAGTCTTCTCCAACACCATAATTCAAAAGCATCTATTCTTCAGCGCTCTGCCTTTCTTATGGTCCAGCTCTCACATCCATACATTGCTACTGGGAAAACCATAGCTTTGACTATGCAAACCTTTGTTGGCAGGGCAATGTCTCGGCTTTTAATTAAGTTGTCTAGATTTGCCATAGCTTTCCTCCCAAGAAGTAAACGTCTTTTAATTTCATGGCTGCAGTCACCATCTGCGGTGATCTTGGAGCCCAGGAAAATAAAGTCTGTCACTGCTTCCATTTCTTCCCCTTCTATTTGCCAGGAAGTGATGGGAGTGGTTGTCATGATCTTAGTTTTTTTAAATGTTGAGCTTCAAGCCAATTTTGGCACTTTCCTCTTTCACCCTCATCAGAAGGTTCTTTAGGTCTTCCTCACTTTCTGCCATTAGAGTGGTGTCGTCTGCATATCTGAGGTTGTTGATATTTCTCCCAGCAATCTTGATTCCAGCTTGTGAATCATCCAGCCCAGCCTTTCTCATGATGTACTCTGCATATAAGTTAAATAAGCAGGGTGACAGTATACAACCTTGTCGTACTCCTTTCCTAATTTTAAACCAATCGGTTGTTCCATGTCCAGTTCTAACTGTTGCTTCCTGGCCCGCATACAGGTTTCTTCAGGCACTCTGTCTACCAAATCTATTTGTCACATCCACTGTATATTCGTATGGGATCTGATTTAGGTCATACGTGGAGGGCCTAATGGTTTTCCCTACTTTTTTTCAGTTTAAGCCTGAGTTTTGCAGTAAGAAGCTCATGATCTGAGCCACAGTCAGCTCCAGGTCTTGTTTTTACTGCCTGTATAGAACTTCTCCATCTTTGACTGCAAAGAATGTAATCAATCTGATTTCGGTGTAGACCATCTGGTGAAGTCCATGTGTACAGTCGCCACTTCTGTTGCTGGAAAAGGGTGTTTGCTATGACTAATGTGTTCTCCTGACAAAACTCTATCAGTCTTTGCCCTGCTTCATTTTGTACTCCAAGACCAAACTTGCCTGTTATTCCTATTACCTCTTGACTGCCTACTTTAGCATTCCAATCCCCTATGATGAGAA
>JAJKFI010000020.1:4590539-4606524 GCA_029204185.1 Lerista edwardsae
CCCTACATGGCATAGCTCACAGCTTCATTGAGCTACTCAAGCCCCTTCGCCACGACAAGGCAGTGATCCATGAAAGGGTCTACTAGCACTACTAGACTACTAGTCTACTAGAACTAGCACTCTACTCTTCTCCATTTCCTCTTCCATGCCGTTTCTCTCTTCCTGTGGGAATCCAGGGAGTGGGAAAAAGAGGAGTGATGGAGGTGATGTCCTGCCAGGTAAGGGTGACAATGGCAGTTGGGGCAGTGCTTTAGGCACCAGGAGGTCTTAGGACCTACACCACTGGACTCTGTGGTAGAAAATTCCACCCTGCGGTCCAGCTGAGCACTTTGTAAGTATCCTATGAAGTATCATCATCATCATCATCATCATCATCATCATTATTATTATTATTAATAATTAATTTATTAATAATTAATTTATTAATAATTGGGTGCCCGAAGGCACCCAAGGCGGCATTACATGAAAATATAAAATTTAACATTAAAAAACAATATAAAAACAATATTAAAACAATATAGTAAAACAGAATAAAAACAAAACAATAGAATTTAAAAAACAAGCCCTGTGGATCATAAGATATAAAATATAACACACCAGCCAGCCAGCCAGCCAGCCTGTCAACAATTAAAAGCTTTTTGAAATAAAAAGGTCTTCAGCCCCCGCCGAAATGTTAACAAAGAGGGAGCAGTTCTCAATTCTAAGGGGAGGGTATTCCAAAGTTGGGGGGCCACCACCGAGAAGGCCCTCTTCCTGGCTGCCGCCCCTCTCACTTCTCCTGGAGGCGGCACAGTCAAAAGGGCCCCTCCAGATGATCTAAGAGTACGGGTAGGATTATATGGAAGGAGGCGATCCCTCAAATACCCCGGACCCGAGCCGTAAAGGATATGAAGTTTCAAGTATCTCTCTTGAGAAAGAATGAAAGAGAGATTCTCTCTGGGGGTGTTGCCACAATCATGATGTATGTGTTTCTGCAGGGGACGTGTGCGGCGGACCTGTACCGACACCCACAGTTGGATGCGGATATTGAAGCCGTGAAGGAGCTGTACAGCGAGAATTCTGTCTCTGTCCGGTGGGTACTGTCCTCTCAACCTGGGTGAATTAAGCTTCCTGGGCCAGAACTGGCTAGGTCAGTGTTTGGGACCCACCAGTGGTTGTGACTTGATTGTTGGTGGGCCATGAAATTGACAACCTGATAGTTGACACGGAAAACGCTTTGAGCCCTATTATATGGAAAGTGAAACGGCACTGCATGTTTTCTCAGGGTAGGCGAACATGCCTTAGTCCAGGCAGGCTGAAAGAAACGCAATGCCACAAGAGTAGTCCCGATCCAATGAACGCAGGCCCCGAAAAACACTTGAAAAGGAAGTCCCCCTCCCTCCAAGCTGATGAATGTATGAAAAGCAAAACAGAGCCACATGAATGCGTTTACTCATGAGTAAGCAAACCTACTGCGGCTCCTATTGAAGGCCAGGTGAAGGGAAATGCAGGAACACCAGAATGGTTCTGATCCAGTGAATGTGGAGCTCAGCCAATGCTCCATAAGGCAGTTCCCCTCGCTGTAGTAAAAAGCATAAAACAGAGGCTTGAGCTGATATGGAACCCCGCTAAGACCTAGGACCACCAGAGGTTATGCCATTAAGCAAGAAACAGTAGGGGTTACCAGATTCAAACTGGGACAGAGTGCCTACACCTTTAACCACTGTATAGAAGAGGGAATTTGGGCAGGTGCAGCTTTTGAAATCCTTCCATGATGAGCTGCATCTGCCCAAATTCCCTCTTCTATACAATGGTTAAAGGTATAGGCACTCTGTCCCAGTTTGAATCTGGTAACCCTAGGAAACAGGAAATGACATCATTGTGCTAGCAGGGCCAGAAGTGATGACATTAAGCAGAAGAGAAGTCATTGGTTTTTTTTAACAAATCACACATTAAAAATAAATCACATTTTAAAAGTTGTACTCATAATCAGCCCCACTCATAAACAGCCCCACTCATAAACAGCCCCATTTGAAGAAATGGATAGATCGAAATAGTGTGTGTGTCGGCTCAATTAGTCTTTTCCTCGGAATGTCACTGCACCCAGGGTTGTGTTTGTGCTGGGCTACTGCACAGTGAGGGGCCAAGGCAGTCGCTCCCCCAGCTGTGTCCCAGCTGGAAAATACACATGTGGGGGTGCAGGGGGGCAAAGCAATGCACTCCCCCATATGGAGAGTTGGTTGTAAAGAAAACATACTAACCACCAATGATCACTCAAAGAATAATTATGAAAGCCAATGGGCCATGCAGGGACAGAGAAGGAGGAGCAACACCCCTTTCACTGTTTCCCTGCCCCTGTGCACCGCCTTGTCCCGACCCCCAAGTTGGGCACCACTGTAATAGTGTGTTCTTTTTAAAAAAGTGGGTCCTGGTGCCAAAAGGTTCGGAAATCACTGGGTTAGGTGGTAACCCTTTACGTTGCTGATTGTTCTGAGAGATCTGGAAGTTTCCTATGACTGGTGCTGAGGCTTCGGAGTGGTGCAGGCTATCTTATGCTGCAATCCTAGCCGCACTTTCCTTGGAGTAAGCTCCACTGAACACAACATAACTTCCTTTCAAGTGGACATGCCTAGGTTTGCACTGTCAAGTACTCTCTACAAATCACAAATTGTGATGAGCAGTCTCCAGTGCAACTCTCTTTGTGACATTGCATGGATCGTGCACACATGCTCTCTAAAATTTGGGGAGAACAAGAATAGCTTGGGGATCCTAATGTTCAAGAAAGCAAACTTGCTGTTTAATGGGAAACTGCCTGTGAGTCCAGTACTCTGGCGAGCGAGGAACCCTGCTGTCTCCATCTAAATATAGCTATACCGAAAGAGCGATGTGATCTTGCTCAGGATGTTTTTCTCAGCTCTTGTAAAGAGCCCCTTACAGACCATGTGCACGTATATTTGTGAGCTGCTTGTGGCCTGGGGCGAATTACCTCTTTGCCTGCCTTCTGAAGCAGAAACCTCAATTAGCAGCGGCAACTGCAGCAGGAGCAGAAAGTCTGTGCCCAGAGAGATAAGCCTGAGATTATTTTCAGCTGGTGCACTGAAGCCAAGACTAATGGGCAATGCACATACCCCTAGCAGTTGAGTGCAAAGAGTCAGGGGCATCTTGTTGCCCTGCTGGAAAATCAGTTTCCCCCCCTCCTGCCCCTGTTCATCTGACTCCTTCTGCCACAAGTCCTTTTCTAACCCATCGGTTTTTCTCCACAGAGAATATGGGACCATTGATGATGTGGACATTGACCTGCATATCAACATCGGCTTCCTCGATGTGAGTGGTGTGTGTGTGTGTGTTTTGCCAAAGGTGGGGGGTGCTGGGTGCCCCATGCACACCTCTACTCACCTTCCCCCCCCCCCCAAACATATGTAGGCATAGAAGAAAGGCTGGCCCAAGATTCCGTGGCACTGGAGGCAGCCCACCAAATATGGTCCCTTAGCCTGTGATGCCCTAGTCATCACTTGCCCCTTCTCCCATTCCCTGTTTGTGAAAAGGAATGGAATGGAAGAGGAAGTGTGGAGGAGAAGAGAGTGGTGGACGAGAGTGTCTCCATACTTGCACTCTGTTCCCTTCTCTCTTTTCAAATAGAGGACAGACAATAGCAGAGAATGCACCATCCATAGTAAGGGATTTTGGATGCCCCGGTGTCTCCTGGGGTTCTGTTCTGGACCCCACTCTGGATACCTGAAAGTGCAGATACTGGGGACACCTTTTTAAAGACAGGGGGACATCAGTGGTTTTGCTGCAACAAGGTTTTTAAAAAAATATTTGTTTAATGTTCCCCTGTTTTTTTAATAGGCATCCCAGTATTCATGGTATCTGTGGATAACTGAAACCATGGATACAAAATCAAAATGGATACAAAATTGGGGCATACCTGTACTACTCTTGCCCTCCACTCTCCTCTCTTCCACACTTCCCTTTTCAAATCCAGGGAGCAGGGGAAGGAGGAGAGTGGATGTGGCTGGTGGTTGCCTCCTGCCAATCTGACTCATGAGGTGTCTGCTTTAGTTGGCTTCTTGGAGGGGCTGGCCCTGCCCACCGCTGCCTGATGCCACAGTCTTAAGCCACTCCCCCCAAACCTAGAAAAAAGTAGGCATTTATCTCTGTTCCTTCCTGTGCAATCCTCTTGACCTAACCGGTAGTGCAGGTCATACTGGGAATTCCCAGCATGCACTGCATTTTCTGTTTTGCTTAATGGAAGGAGCTGGGTTAGTGGCTACTTCCCCTCACTTCTTCCTCATTCATTCCTATGTAAAGGAACCACGCAAAGAAGGCGCAAGGGGAAGGGGTAGCTGTTTTTTTCCAGCATGGGCAGTGGTGAACTGCTTCATTGCCCTTGCTTCTTCCTCATTTGGTCAGACCATGCGAGGAAAGAGAGAAGGGAAGGGGGTATTGGGCAGCAATTTGCTGCTTTGTTTCTTCCTTGCTCAGTCCAAAGCTCTGTCATCAGCTGCTGGGCCCCAGGTTCCACTCATACTAGGTTTTTTTGGCCACCTTTTTCAAGAGTTGGCAATCTTGGGATACCAGCAAGAAATCTGGTAAGAGGTGGTAAGGGATACCACCTGTGGTGTTATTCTGCTGGAATGCTGGGCGGGACATCCGGGTGATCAACAGCCCGCCCGTCGCGTTCCGCAGTGTTACGACATTTGCGTAACGTACGCAAGCGGCATAATTGGTTATGCAAATGGCGTAACGCTGTGGAACGCGACGGGCGGGGTGTCGATCACCCAGATGTCCCGCCCAGCGTTCCGGCAGAATAACACCACTGGATACCACCTTAGAAATCTCAGGATTTTAGAGGTGTCTGATCTGGTCAGTGGCATAATGAGATCATTTTGCACCCGGGGCCCATACATTTTTGACAAACACACCCTGACAAAATCCGTAGACTCATCATTCAGGCCCATAGGCTGTATGTTTGACACCGCTGCATGAGACACTTTTTTTTTTTGCTTTTTGCCCATAACGTTTGCTAGGATAGAGATATTACACTCTGTTTTTTCCATTGACTTCCTGGTGAAATTCCGCATCCAACGGTATACAGCATGATGGTATTATTCCTTAAAACCATGATTTTTAAAATAGCAATTTTTACAAAAGAAGCTTTATTTTTGGTTTTTGATTTTATGGCCATAACATTTGCTATAATAGGGATATTGCACTGTTTTTTGCCCCCATTGAATTCCAGGTGAAATTCTGCATCCAGCAGTATACACCATGACAGTAGTATTTTGTAAACTCGTGATTTTTGAAATTTGGGGTTCAGTGGTGACATCCTCCCTGAGGATGGCACCTAGGGCGCTGTGCTCCCACTCC
Source organism: Lerista edwardsae (assembly GCA_029204185.1). Taxonomy (NCBI): domain Eukaryota; kingdom Metazoa; phylum Chordata; class Lepidosauria; order Squamata; family Scincidae; genus Lerista; species Lerista edwardsae. The sequence goes on from JAJKFI010000020.1 coordinate 4,595,889, forward strand.
ATAGGAAGCTACGCCTACTGGCAACCCTTCCGCTTATGAATGGAAGTTCATTATGCTTTGAGTTATCACATGGTGCAGTATGCAGAATATGTCAGACTGGAGCTATAGACATCTCCCGGTGGCCCCTTTTCTTGGGACAAACAGATGATCAGCCGTGTTGAGATAACTATTGGCTCCAAAAGTCAAAAACAACTGGAACTGTTTCTGTGTATTGATATACTTTGCTGGCCTGTATGTCACAGTCCTCCATTTTTAATCCTCATGTTCCTCCCTTTCATGTACAAAATGTACTTACGGTTCTGATGATCTGGCTCTCTCTGTAGGAGGAGGTGGCAACAGCCTGGAAGGTCCTACGGACCGAGCCCATTGTCCTCCGACTGCGGTTCTCCCTCTCCCAATACTTGGATGGCCCCGGTGTGTAACAGGTTTGCAGGGCTTGGGAATAATGAAGGGCAGGAGGAGGAAGAGGGGGATTATGATGGTACAGGGCAGTGGTCGAGTCTTTTAGAAGTCATATGAACACAGGAAGCTGCTTTATTCTGGTCATCCTACTGGTCCATCTAACAGCCGTAGTTCTCCAGGGGTTCGGATTGGGGCCGTGCCTAACCTACCTGAAAATGCCAGGGATAGAACCCAGAACCTTTAGCATGTGAAGCAGGTGTGTGACCACTGAATTATGGTCCCACTTTGTCACTAACTACATGTAGAGACTTTCTGGAAGTATATTTGACTCTCCTGGCATTTTCAAATGACCTGACACTGTACATTATGCCTTTTCATTGGGAGCCTCGATCCCCTGAGCCCAGAAACAGCAATCAGGTGTTTATTCAGACAAACAGGTGATATTCAGACAATAAATTTCCTCACCTATCTCCTTATTTGGCTAGGTCTTGGCTAGATGTTGTTCTATCTCTGAGTCTTTTAGAATGCAATCCTGTCCTGGAGTTAGGCCAGCATAGTAAGGCCATCAAAGTTTGTCTGGCACAAGGGCCACTTTAAAGCGTGTTTCGACCACTCTCGGAGTCAGGGAAGATGGCGCATGTCTGTGTGCTGGCCTCTCTGACTTCGAGAGTGGTCCAAACATACTTTATGGTGTCCCTTGTGCTGGCCAAACTTTGCTGGCCTAACTGTGCCAGCATAACTCCAGGTTAGAATTGTTCCCTGAACCTGTTTGCTATTTAGAACTAAAGAATTCAACACCCATTTCTTGAGCAATGGAGGGCTTGATGAAAACCAGTGCTGGTAACCATTTCTCCGAAGAGACACATACCCACCATTTAGAGAGGCTATGCAGTGGATGGAATGTTTTGTGTCTTCTTCTGGCAACCATCTGAGCCACTGTGCATCATGGGTGCTACATATACTAATGGTTTCCTCTTTCTCCAGAACCATCAATTGAGGTGTTCCAGCCATCCAATAAGGAAGGGTTTGGACTGGGCCTACAGCTGAAGAAGTGAGTGAGGCCTTTTTCTCCTTTGCAAATGAAGGACAGGAAGTAGCTCCATAGGCATGTGGAAGTAGCTCCATAGGCATGCAATATTGCAGGACAGATTGGTCAACTTTTTTCAGGAAAACTATAATTCATGTATGCAAATTTAAGATTACTTATCATCTCACCATGAGACTGAGGGCACAATCCTAACCTGGAGTTAGGCTAGCAAAGTTTGGCCGGCGCAAGGGACACGGTAAAGTATGTTTGGACCACTCTTGGAGTCAGAGAGGCCAGCACCCAGAGGTGAGCCATCCTCCCTGACTCCGAGAGTGGTCCAAATGCGCCTTACGGTGGCCCTTGTGCTGGCCAAAGTTTTCTGGTCTAACTGTGCCAGCCTAACTCCAGGTTAGGATTGCGCCCTGAATTTTAAAAAGCCGAATTAGTAACAGTCCCATTACAGGAATAGGCAGGCACTGAATTGTGAGTTTAATGCTAACTTTTTATCATCTGTCATTTTGTGTTCTGTTTGGATCCACGGGGTGTGGCAACCCTTTGAGGTCTCTTCTCTTGGTCCTTCTTGCTGATGTTGCCAAGTCTGATGAGAGCACTCTGAAGGATTGAGAGTCCGGTCCCTTCTGACACATGGTGCAACCAAGTTTCTCTTTCCGACAGGATCCTGGGGATGTTCACATCCCAGCAATGGAAGCACCTCAGCAACGATTTCCTCAAGACCCAGCAAGAAAAGCGGCACAGCTGGTTCAAGGCCAGCGGCACCATCAAGAAATTCCGGGCTGGTCTCAGCATCTTCTCACCCATCCCCAAGTATAGTTGCATTCTCTCTGGTGTATCCCCCTAAGGGCTCCTCCTTTGCCTTCCCTGTCTTTGCTGCCTGCTTTCCCCTCGTCATCCACATACAGCTGGCATGTACAGCAGAATCAAGTGGTGAGACTTTCCTGGGACCACTTCAGGTTGTACATAAGAACATAAGAAGAGCCCTGCTGGATCAGGCCAAAGGCCCATCTAGTCCAGCTTCTTGTATCTCACAGTGGCCCACCAGATGCCTCAGGGAGCACACAAGACAATAGGTTACTTGCACCTCATTGCCACTCCCCTACATCTGGCATTCTGAGATGTAGAATTATTGCCTTCTTTATAAAGAAGCCTTCTTATAATAGGCTTTATTGCCTACTTCTACAATAAAGAGGTTGGACCACCAGGTTGTTTCAGCCCTCCCCTGCACAAGCAAAATGCAACCTACCAGCCTATAAAATTAGTAATGGGCTGGGGGGTGCCAGGGGAGGGCTCCAATTGCAGGGCTTTCCCCTAGGCCTCCCCCACCCCACAACCTGATGCTGGCACAGGGTTGAATTCAAACCTGAAGTACCCCTTCGGCAGCCTGAAACGATGTAACAATCCACTTGATTCTGCTGTTCATATCGGCTGACCTTTCGTGTATCTTTCCACTTTAAGGGTTTAGAAAAAAATGCTTAGATATTCTAGACCCAAAATGTATCTGGACTGCATCATTTGGATAGAAAGCTTGCATGAACCTCTCTTAATAGAGTCCATGGCATTGGTTGGAGGCTGGGTGTCACTGGATATTTTTCCCAGGAAGAAAATTAATTGTGTTTTTTCCATCATGAGATTCACCATGAGATGCTGACCCATCTGTCCCTGCAGGTCTCCCAGCTTCCCTGTCATCCAGGACTCTATGCTGAAAGGCAAACTCGGTGTGCCAGAACTGCGTGTCAATCGTCTCATGAACCGCTCCATCTCCTGCACGATGAAGAACCCCAAGGTGGAGGTGTTTGGCTACCCCCCCAGCACCCAGGCAGGTGTCGCCCCATTCAACATCCTGGTGGGTTTCCTCTCTGGCCTTGTCCCTTGGGGCTGGCTGTGGGTTGTCGCTTGGGGATAGTTGATAATGCTTCCCTCCCTCTTAGAACTAGAAGTTAGAGCCCAGCTAAATGATCTGGAGAATCACATGATTTGTCTCTTGATGAACGCTTTGAACTGTAGATGGGAGAATTGCATGTTGGAATGCTCCTTTGTATTGGGGGAAAAAAGTCACCAAAAGCCATCCTGCAGATAGAAAGCTAGAACCTTACAGAGAAGGCTGGGCTAGAACATTTCTCCTTGCTAGTTTTCTATTCACACGGAGAGGTTTCTTTTTAACCCGAGGCATCGTGCAACACCATCTGTCACCTGTAGTCTTAAGCAGCCCAGTCCAGTGAGTGCTGAATCACATGTTGCTGCTGATGGTGCAGTGCAGGTCTCGCGTACAAGGGTCCCGTTTGGATTGCAGTTTGTCCGTCATTCATAGACCGTTCTCTGTCGGCACCACATACAGCCACGGGGAGAACGCTGGGGTCAGAAATACAGTCAGTTCTCATTATTCTCGAGGGCAGTTGTTCCCTTTTCAATGGATCCACTTTTCAGAATGATAATCTGTCCGGGACCCACCAGAAGTGATATCATGGCCGGCAGTCCCAACTTTGTGACGCCAGAACCTGTTGCTTTCCTACGAATGCAGCAATCAGTTGGGTTATTTCTCAGCCACTTTCCAAGAGCAAAGCGAATCAGAAAGGGGGAAATAAAAGCCTATTTACAACCTTGACACAAGGAAAACAACCACACAGCCCTTCAGAATGGCACTTATCACTGCCATCTCCCTGTCTACAAGCTGAAGGGTAGGTCTCAAGAGGATCCAGTCTTCAACCTGCAACATAAAAGACTGAGTAGACCACTGATCCCTCTAGCTGCATATTGTTAACACTAACTAACAGTGGCATCTCTGGCGTTTCAGATTACCTATCTCAGGCCTACCTTGCCATGCCAGGAATTTAACCTGATACCTTCTGCATGCAAGACATGTGCTCTACTTCTGAGTTACAGCCCCAGACAATGCTTCTAAGGTTCCCTTTCCTCAAATTCTTGCCAGGATGAGGCTTTCTCCTTCCACATGCCATGGGCAGAATCTGCAAATGGCTCATGCCACATCAAGTTGGCACCCCTTGGAAAGACAGTGGAGGGAAAGACCTGGGAGGCAGGATCAGAATAAGGATGGAAATTTCAGGGTGTCTTGGTTGGAGAGATTCTTTTTGGAGAGCCGTTGCATGTGATGGGGGCAGGCTGAACAAGATAGTTTTCCATCAGACGTATGCATGGACAAAATGTATCTGCCAAGTGATGAACGAACAGGTGGCAGAGTAACGCGGCTGGGCTTCCCTTGTCTGTTTTTTGCAGGTCGGCGGCCACTGCAAAAACATTCCCACCTTGGAGTACGGGTTTCTCGTCCAGGTACGTGAGCATCCATCTGTGTTCCGCTTCACAGCCCCACATCCCGTTGCACCTGAGAGCCAAATTGACCCATTAGGTTAAGCCCATCATTAAAACATGAGTTTTAAGTCAGGAATGCCTCTTTTTCCACAAAAGCAAGACACCAGGTGTGTGTTCTATACAGACTGGAACCGCGACACATTGTGGGGCTGTATTAACACTTTCTCTTTGTGCTCTGTTTTTCTGTGAAAAAAAAAATCAGCCTTTCTCCAAGCAGATATTTGCAGCAAATAGACATATCGGGTGGGGATTTTCAGCAGGAAAATGTTGCAAGGGAAAATGGTAAATCATGTTTGCCATGACTTACAGTCTTGATCTACATTGGGCTGCCTCGTAGCTGCCTTTTGTGAGAACTTTTAATTCATTGTTGCTGAATGAATTAAGCAACATTAAGGATCTCAGGGAGGTGTGCATCATTCAAGAAAACGAGACAATTTCTCTTAATTCTACTTCTAACTCTTATACATTCTCTCTCTCTCTCTCTCACTCACTCACACACACACACACACACACACACACACGTATGGGCGCACACACCATGACCTGCTAATACATACACATTCTCAGCACTGCAGTATGAGACTAGCATTGGGGAAGGTGCCATCTTGGCAAGGCATTACAGTCAACTGTGTTAGGAGCAGCGGTGTCATGGGGTGGGGAAGACGGGGTGGGGGTGGGGAAGACGGCAAAATGGAGCGGTACGCAACGGGCGGCTGCCGCTCACCCGTTCCTCCCGCCCAGTGTTCCGGCAGCATGACGCCGCTGGTTAGGAGATGAGAGGGCTATGAAGGGATGAGGAAGTAGGTGTGACGTAGGTGTGTGTGTTTTTATTTCCCCTCTCACTCAGATAATGAAGTACGCTGAACAGAGGATTCCGACACTGAATGAATATTGTGTGGTGTGTGACGAACAGCATGTCTTCCAGAATGGGTCCATGCTGAAGGTAGTGCTCCAGTTTTTAAGTGCTAATCTCTATCTACCAGCATGAATGCATAGAGTTGGGGGAGGTCCTTTTTGGGAGGATGCCCTGGAAGTGATGTCACAACAGAAAGTGATGTCACAGTTGTATTTTCATTTTCTCTGATTTTTTGGCCGTAACCTTTGTTCGAACGAAGATATTGCACTCCAGTTTGTTTCATTGCATTCCGCATGAAGTTCCACATCAAACGATATATAAAATGGCAGTATTATTCCTAATAATTGCAATTTTAACAAACTGCAATTTTTACATGACGGTTGCACTTTTGTTTTCTGTTTTTATGGCCACAACTTTTGATAAAGATATTACGCTCTGGTTTGTTTCATTGCATTCTGCATTAAATTACTTTTCCAATGATATAGAATATGATTGTATTATTCATACGTACAAAGATTCTCACAATTTTGGCCACTAGTGTCAAGCTCAGCTTGTTGGCCCCCCTAAAGCTTGTTACCTGGTGCAGCTGCACCCCCTGCACTTCTTTGGCCATGTCCCTGGGAGGTGATTTTGCAGCGCTCAAGAGCTGCAAGCCATCCGAGCCCTTGTGCCAGAGCGGTCAATTGAACGTGCCAGCCGTGGTAGGGCTTGGGGGCCTTGAAATTTCCTTGGCTAGGATGAGAACCAAGGACCTGGGGACCCAACTGCACGTGATGTTAAATGTCTAACTTGGCCTTGCTTGTTTTGCTTTCTTTAAATGGAAATGGCAGCTGCAGCAGGTTGTAATTCAGAGTGAGACTGCAGGGGGCAGATGGGAGCTGGTTAGGAGCGGGACATCATATTTGGATGCTTCGCTGCCACATCAGTGATGCTTCCTGAATCCTTCCAGGGCCAGTTCATGATGCCAAATGCCCCCTTATCTGGCAGCACCCCCCCCCTGCACCTGTTGTTTCTCTTCCTCCCATTTCCTGGATTCAAAAAGGAAGAGAGCAAGGAGTGGGGCAGAGCCACGTTGAGCTAGCCCCATGGATGAGTTGGCCCTGCTGGAGGTTCTTTTTCAGTCCACCTTCTCCTCCCCATTGTTCCCAAGGCAATTGCAGGCTAAATCTCAGGGTGTTGGTTGGCAGCAAAGCCCTTTGCTGATGGAGTGGACTCTGTCCTAATGATGATGCCTCCAATGAGCATTGGGCAAGACCACTTCTCCACCTTGTGTCGCAAGGACGGTGCTGCCTATGAACAGAACCTCAGAGTAGCTGCAAGGGAGACTGCCGAGAGACGTGGGCCCCAAACCGACCAGCTGTGTGGCTTTTGTCTTGCTGTAGCCGGCTGTCTGCACTCGGGAGTTGTGCGTCTTCTCTTTCTATACACTGGGTGTGATGTCCGGTGCTGCGGAGGAGGTGGCCACAGGAGCAGAGGTACCAGCCGTGGGGCACTGAATTTGGAGGGAGGGGTGCCCAGAGCTCAAGCTGGAGAGGGGAAGAGAAGGGACCAGTGGTGTCATTTAAATGATTTAGGAACAGGAACTCGCTTTTGATTGGCACTTGTTGGGAACCCGGAACCAGCCACGGAGCCCGTTAGGATCCGGAACGCCCATTCTGGTCCGTTCCCCCTGAATGACATCACTGGATGGGATCCAGGGGAGCAAACAAGAATGTGGAGGGCTTTTCCCTGCAATGGTGTCATATTTGGAGTGCTGCACCCGTTGCTCTTGGGTAACGCTTGAGCCATAGGAGCGAAGTGTGATGCTCATGTAAGAATGTCAGGCTGGGTCTGGAGTCCTGGGCTCAAGTTCCCTCTCAGCTATGAAGTTAAGCTGCCTCAAGGCCGGCCTTAAGCCCATGTGACCAATGTCATCACATTGGGCCCCGCACTTTGGGGAGCCCCGCACCAGTGCAACGAGCAGATTGCCTGCTCCTGCAGACAGGATCTCCGGGCTGTAGGGTTATGCCGCCTTGGGTGCCTTCGGGCACAATAAGGCGGGGTACAAATCTAATAATAAAAATAAAAAAATAAAAATAAAAAATTTGTGGGGTGAGCAGAGCAGCTTTACCTTGGGCCCTCCCACCTGCCCCTGTCTCCAAATGGCTCAGAATAGGCCTCCTGGAAGCAGTTAGTGGTGATGTCATCATGTCACCACCAACTACTTCCAGGTGCCACGTGCAGCACCACAACTGCGTTTCTTGGTGTGAGCAAAGGGTGGCCATCCCATTAACTAGATAGGCCAGCGAGTGAATCCAGGGGGCGGGGTTAGCTGTGACGTAAATATACCCACAACAATGCTGATTCCAATGATTTCCAATGGGTTTTCGCATGATGTTTCGGGCTGAATCATTTACTCCTGAAGCAAAAACTTACCAAAATAACAACGTGTGATCGTGGAGAAACATCAGTGGTAACCATATTATGAGTTAATATGCAATTCCAAGGTTTAATTCCGCAGAATTATATTACTGAACATACTAGCGGCTGTGAAGGGGACTGAGGGAAGGAAGGGGGCGTGGCCCAATCACAAGGCGCTCGCTGATTGGACGCTGGGAGGAGGGAGGAGGGATGGGAAAGGGGAAAAAAGGGGCGGGGTTATACCCGGAAGCTTCAAGTTTGTGACGTCATGCCCTCTCTACGTATAATAACTCTATGGGTGTGAGTGGGCCCCACAGGGAGGGCGAGTGGCCCCACGGGAATGCCCTGCATTAGCTGGCCCTGAGCTGCCTTATGCTCATTCAGGCCATGGGTCCATCTAGGTCAATATTGCCTATTCCAGCTGCAGCAACTTTCCAGGGATTCAGATAAGAACCTTTTTCAGGCCAATGCCTGGGACCTTCTAAACATGTAGTCTACCCCTGCTCTATGGCCCTTCCTGTAGGTGACCTTGGGCCGATTGCAGTCAGCTCAGCCTACCTCACAGGGTTGTCCTGAAGATCAAAGGAGGGGAGGAGCATGCTCGACAGCTCCTTGGAGGAAAGGTGGCATAGAAGTGACACAGAAAAATAAATGCGTGTTTGGCTTTGAAGCATCAGGTGCATCAAATATGATGCATAATACAATCTCAAATACATTTGATACAATATATTGATGCACCAGGAGTGTGCATGTTTAAAGGTAGCAATAATAAAGATGCCTCTGTGAGTTTTATCACAGTGATGGGAGGCCTGGATGATTAAAGAAGAGAAACTTGGCTGGAATAGTTTCCTGGGAATGTGGCGTCAAAATGCATTCATTCCCAACTGAGAAAGGGTTTGGGTCTGGGCATCCTCCTGAGCCGCAGGTTCCTGTGGGTTATTTTCATGTAGGTTAAATAGTTGCTTCTGTCTGGCTGTCCGAGTGGAGGCAGGACGTTAGATGGGGTGCAGGGATGAGGAAGTGCCTTATCCACGCCTCCTTCAGGTGCTTCTCTTTTCCAGGTTGTGGACCTGCTTGTAGCGATGTGCAGGGCAGCCTTGGAGTCCCCGCGCAAGAGCATCATCTTTGAACCTTACCCCTCTGTGGTGGACCCCAGCGATCCCAAGACCCTCGCCTTCAATCCCAAGGTGGGTGTGAATCGCTCAGTGCCAGTTCCAGATCGCTGGAGAGGCAGGGGGGAGGAAATCTTTCTCTGGGTCCCTCATGGCACCCTTCCTTGACCCTTGAAGGTGCTTTGGTGGCTGCCTCTGGTACTGAAGGCTCAGAGATTGGCTGAGCCTAGTGGGTCATCTTAGGGAAATGGATCCTTGGCCAGTGGGCAGCTTGGTGGATCTCTGACACCACCCCTGGAGTCAGTGTTCACAGGGCAGTATTGTACTCCTTAGCTTATGGGTAGGGGCAGCGGCGTCATGCAGCCGGAATGCTGGGTGGGAGGAACGGGTGAGCGGCAGCCCGCCCGTTGCGTTCTGGTCCGTTTTGCCGTCTTCCCCGCCCCGCGGGGACGGGGAAGACGGCGAAATGGACTGGAACGCAACAGGCGGGCTGTCGCTCACCTGTTCCTCCCACCCAGCGTTCCGGCTGCATGACACCGCTGGGTAGAGGTGTTGTTTTTTGGTTATAAGCACTGCATAAAAACACAAAACACTGCCTTTTGGAGGTTAAAATATCAGAATAAAAACACAAAACACCGCCTTCTGGTGTTTAAGCTATTTTCCAGAAACTAAAACAAGATTATTTTTCCAATTAGAAAAGACATTGTGGCTACATCTGCTGACACAGTATCACCTGTATCATCTGCCTAGTACACTTTTAAAGCATTTAAAATTAATACAAATGAGAACTCGGAATGAGAATGTAGAATAAAAACACATAACGCCACAATTTTAATCAAGAAATTTTGGGGAAAAATTTCACCCAAAAACTACACACTTACTTATGGGGAGCTTCATAAAAATGTCACATTCACAGTTCCTCTTGGGAATTGAAATGAATGATCAAGTTGCACATTTGAATTGTTTGATTCAGGGTTGCATTTTATCACTGCAGTAGTGAGTGAATGGACTTTAAAAGTTTGCTGCAATCCTCCCCCCCCATGAGGCTTCGCTATCCCATTGAGGTATTGACCTACAGGTTGAAGAAAACTGATATAGATCATATAAGAAATGAGGAGGATTGATCAGGCTAGATAAATGAGGACAAGGTGGCGATGGGAAGGGGGGAAGTCAATGAGAACTGGTTGAAGTTACTTCTGATACTGGTCAGTATAGCAGGTGCATTTGCAGCACATGGACTCAGATGTCCCTGGCATTCAGGCTGTGACATTCAGTAATGAACTAGTGAAACAGGCCTGGGCTTATCTTCTCCTTTTCTTTTGCCTTACAGAAGAAGAACTATGAGCGACTGCAGAAGGCCCTGGACAGCGTTATGTCAATCCGTGAAATGACACAAGTAGGCACTCATATTCTCATTCCAAACCTTGCATTCCTCCTGTTTGAACTTCCAGCAGCTTTTTGTCAGGGAAGGTTTAACCTTCTGATTAGCCATTGTTG
>JAJKFI010000020.1:4606778-4637453 GCA_029204185.1 Lerista edwardsae
CACACACACACACACACACACACACACACACACACACACACACACACACACGCATTTGTACAGTAGAAGGGGTTTTTATGCAGAACACTTTGGCCCCAATCCTATTGAACTTTCCAGCACCAATGCAGCAGCAATGCAGCCTCAAGATAAGAGAACAAATGTTCCCTTACCTTAAGGAAGTCTCCGTGACTGCCCCTCTGCCACAATATGCAGTGCATGCTCCTTGGCACAGATGCATCAGCACTGGAAAGTTGGATAGGATTGGGTCCTTAGTCCTTTTGAAATGCACCCCCTCATTTCAGTTATCATTTAGGAGGCTTGTGAAACAGGATTAAATGTGTATTCATTCAGAGTGAGGGCAGGACGCATTGCTCTCACTCTGATTTGTATTGGTAATATCATCATGAAGCCAGGCTGATTGACCATAAAAAACCATGAGAGCATCACACTGGCTATGTGGTCCCTGATTGGCCTGATCATGGAGCCAACAGGAAGAGGAATGCTCTTAAAAACAAAACACCAAAGCAGCTATTGAGACAAGCAGCAAATGGGTGAAGAAGGGATCTTTTGGGGGTTCTTTTAGAAAACATTTCAGGTCCTCCAAAGTGTTCTTTTTCACAGTGAAAATCTGGTGAAGATCTAACATATATTTAAAGGACAGCAGATGCACAAGAGGAACTGTCAACAGAACACAGATAGAAGTGAAGTTAGATCTCCTGTTGCATGGGACCAAATGAGATCCTGGTATCCTTCCCATTGGTTCATTTAACTTTGATTATTGTTGTGAGTTCCTAGCTGGGCTGTGGCTGGTAATACGTGTACTTATTGTGCTGGTGGTGATTATATAATGGTGCCTATTTTCTACAGGGTTCTTACTTAGAGATCAAGAAACAAATGGACAAGCTGGACCCCTTGGCCCATCCTCTTCTACAATGGTACGGAAGCAGAAGATTTTGTTTTGCAGAAGTTTTGCTGGGAGGGTTTTAATGAATACAAGCCAATGATGGAAAAAGATAAAGTCTCTGAAATATACGTGGAGAACCAGCTCCATGGTAGAGGATAACTAGGCAATATAGCATTGTCCCCTAGACTGAGTCTAGAATCTCACAAAATTGAGAGCGCAATCCTAACCTGGAGTTAGGCTGGCAGTTAGGCCAGCAAAGTTTGGCCGGCACAAGGACCACTCTAAAGCGCGTTTGGATCACTCTGGGAGTTAGGGAGGATGGTGCACATCTGTGTGCTGGCCTCTCTGGCTCCAAGAGTGGTCCAAACATACTTTACGATGTCCCTTGTGCCAGCCAAACTTTGCTGGCCTAAGTGTACTGACCTAATTCCAGGTTCGGGTTACTCTCTATCTCGGAGCACAATCTTAAACTGGAGTTAGGCCGGCATAAGCTAAGCCAGCAAATTTTGGCCAGCACAAGGGCCACTATAAAGTGTGTTTGAACCAATCTCGGAGTCAGGGAGGATGGTGCACGTTTGTGTGCTGGCCTCTCTGACTCTGAGAGTGGTCCAAACATACTTTACGGTGGCCCTTGTGCTGGCCAAATTTTGCTGGCTTAGTTTATGTCGGCCTAACTCAGTTTAGGATTGCGCCGTCAAGGTCACCCACTGAGCCTAATGAATGAGTGCAGATTTGAACCCAGGACTCCCTGATCCTAGTCCAACCCTCTACCCACTACACCATGGTAACTTTCCTGTTGTGGACTAGTCATCGTGATCTCCACTTTGAGCTTCTGAAACCAAGCTAGCAGCCCAGCTCTTAAATGGTTTCTTACCACAGTGAGATTGTATCCCATTTCTGCCTGCCAGGGAGGCCTTGCTGCTGCTAGTGCTTGGCTTCTCTACCAATGGCATTGTCTGGTGCCTTCTAGTTGGAACCTCAGATTGACCAATGGCTGAACGAGAAACATTTTTTTGTTCCTCCAGTGTTCTAATAGTCTCCTTGTCCTCCTTAGGATCATCTCCAGCAACAGATCTCACATTGTCAAGCTACCTCTCAGCAGGGTAAGTGGCCAATCCCTGCCGTCCCTTATTGATTCAGCCGTAGCTTAGATACAGTTTACAAGACCCAGGAAAGTTTGCTTAGGCACAAGTTCAATGCCTTGTGGTTCTGCTATGAGAAAAGTTGCACTTCCCAAATTTTTTTTCTCCATATGCCATTGAAGGCATGGGAGTACTCGGTGACCCAGGACCTGGCAGACCTGCCTGGGTGGGATAGGCAGAAGGATAGGGAGAGCCTGAGAGCGCAATCCTAAGCTGCGCTGAAACAGTGAGGCTGGTGGGCCTGCACTGAATCCAGCACAGCTTTGGAGCCCTGGGGAGCCTCCCCTATGGGTTCCTTGGCTGTGTGCCTGCTGTATAGCAGGCGCAGAGGAAGCCGTGTGGCCCGAATCAGGCAGCTTCCCAACCCTCCCCCTCCCCAGGCTGGCTCGCCCACCCATCCCCCGCCCATTTCTCACTGCCACTCTCCTGCATCTGGCATTCTAAGGGTGCCTATTACCAGCGATGGGATCTGCAAATTGAGAAGGGGAACGCTGGGCGGGACTGACGCGGGACTTCCATGTGATTGGCTGCCCGTACGCAGCGTTCCGCGGCTGCCCTGGCCTCGGGGGGGGCTGCCCCCGGTTGACGCGCCCCACCACTGCTCGCCCAGGCACCCGGCGCGCCCCCCACCCGTCCTCTGCGGCAAGCAGGAGCCCCCCCCCCGAGGCCAGGGCAGCTGCGGAACGCTGCGGACAGGCTGCCAATCATGTGTAAGTCCCGCCTAAGTCCCGCCCAGTGTTCCCCTTCTCAATTTGCAGATCAATCAATCAATCAATCAATCAATCAACAGGTACTTATATACCGCTTTTCAACACGAAGTTCACAAAGCGGTTTACAGGCAAATAGTAATAATAATAAAATTAAATGGCTCCCATCGCTGCCTATTACCCTTGCACCACCCCCAAGGAAGACACCAGGCTGAGGTTACCTATAAAGATATAGTTTATTGAACTATACCTTGATTGACGGCAGCGTTTGGGGCTCTTCAGTCTGGAAAAAAGGCGCCTGAGGGGGCACATGACTGAGGCATATAAAATTATGCACGGGAGGGATAGAATCAATAGAGGGATGTTCTTTCCCCTCTCTCACAATACCAGAACCAGGGGATATCCACTGAAACTGAGTGTTGGAAGAGTTAAAACAGGTAAAAGGAAATACTTTTTAACCCAGCGGGTAATTAAGCTATGGAACTCCTTGCCACATGAGGTGGTGATGGCATCTGGCCTAGATGCCTTTAAAAAGGGACTGGACAGATTTCTGGAGGAAAGTCCATCATGGGCTATAGGCTATATGCCATGATGGGTGGTGCAACCTCCTTACATTAATAGTAGGCTACTACAGAATGCCAGATGCAAGGGAGTGGCAACAGGATGCAAGCATCTTGTTGTCTACTGAGCTCCCTTAGGCACCTGGTGGGCCACTGTGAGATACAGGATGCTGGACTAGATGGGCCTTTGGCCTGATCCAGTGGGGCTCTTCTTATGTTTTTATGTTCTTATGAACACAACTGTAAATCATGAAACCTACTGCAGCAGCCAACTTCCTTGCATGATGGCCTCTCTCTCTCTCTCTCTCTCCCTCTCTCTCTCTCTCTCTCTCTCTCTCTCTCTCTCTGCTTTTGTCCCTCTCTTGTTTCCCCTTCTCCCTTTCGTGTGGATCTGTTTCCCTTGGTAGCAGCTGAAATTTATGCACACCTCACACCAGTTCCTCCTGCTGAGCAGCCCCCCTGCCAAGGAGGCCCGCTTCCGAACAGCCAAGAAGCTGTATGGCAGCACCTTCGCCTTCCAGTAAGTCTGGGCCCTCTACTTCCTGCCTTCCGTTTCCCCAAGCTCAAGCGCGAACCTCGTTGACATGGTACCAGGGCCATCCCAAAACCTTCCAGTGCCTGGAGCAGCATGCCAAATGCCACCCTGCCCCATGCCTGGAGCCAACACCTCGGCCATTCCTTGCATTTGGAAAGGAAGAGGGGAATAGAACAGAAGAGGAAGTGTGGAGGAGAGGAGGGGTGGGCCTAAAGTGTTGCTTTTAGTTTGTTGCTCTGGCCCACCCAGCGGTGTTATGCTGCCAGAATGCTGGGTGGGACATCCGGGTGATCGACAGCCCGCCCGTCGTGTTCCGGAGCATTACGCCGTTTGCGTAACCAATTACGCTGCTTGCGTACGTTACGCAAACGGCGTAACGCTGCAGAACGTGACGGGCGGGCTGTCGATCACCCGGATGTCCCGCCCAGCGTTCCGGCAGCATAACACCGCTGGGCCCACCCCTCTTCCCTCCTCCATGCTTTGTCTTGGGCTCCATTCCCGTCTTCCTTTTCAAGTCCAAGGGGTGGAAGGTGGAATGGCAGAGATGGAAGTCAGGTCACACCCCAGGCAAGAGTGGGTGGCATTTGGCATGCAGCCTCAAGTGTTGGGAGGTCTTGGCCAGTCCTGGGTACATGTATGCAAGTTTGCCTGCTGCTGAGCTGAACCGTTTCTCTCCCCCCCGCAGTGGCTCTCACATTGAGAACTGGCACTCCATTCTGCGCAATGGGCTCGTCAATGCATCCTACACCAAACTGCAGGTAAAGGCCCCAGGCTTGCACGTGTACCTTGCGCTGCCAAAGTCAAACCGGTCCTTCACCACAGGCAGTGTGCTGGGCTCAGTGTCTGGACTCGTCCCTCCCATTTGTGGCTCAGACCGGACCTGATCCACCCTGTAGCACTTGGCAATGGCTCTTCCAGTGTGCTGGACTGCAGTCAGCTTCATGGCCTTTGTTGTGGGCAAGGGTAGCAAGTGCCAGTGAGCCATAAGGCCAGTGTCTGAAAAGTGACCCAGCGTTTGTCAAATACAACACACCCCTTCACTCTCTGCCGTCCATAATTGCACATGATTTCCATCACAGCTGGAGTCAGAGATATGAAGGGATCATTAAATCCCCCCCCCATCACCAACATTTATTCCTTCTGCTTAAATAGCAACAGGTACTTCTGTTTAAGGGACACCTATCATGGTTATGGCCCTCTGCTCGCAGGTGACTGGTTAGCCTTGGAATCTCACCGCAAGGGAATCGCTAACCAGGCAGACAGTCAGGGAGGGTCCATAGCTCAGTGGTAGAGCACCTCCTCTGCATGTAGCAGGTCCCAGGTCCCATCCCTGGCAGCAAGTCCAGGTAGGAAGACCCCTCACCTGGAGCCTGTGAAGAGCTGATGCCAATCAGTGTTGTAGATAAAACTGAGCCACTGACTTAGCACCAGGCTGGTTTGGGGCCATCTTTAAGGTCAGACAGACCAGCTATGGGCTTTCCCAGCGCCCCATGCCATGCTGTGCCCTCTTGCTTGGCCTGTGGTGGTGTTTTTTTTTTTTTGGCTCACAT
This sequence comes from Lerista edwardsae, assembly GCA_029204185.1. NCBI lineage: Eukaryota > Metazoa > Chordata > Lepidosauria > Squamata > Scincidae > Lerista > Lerista edwardsae. The sequence goes on from JAJKFI010000020.1 coordinate 4,612,177, forward strand.
TGGTGTTTTTCTGCAAGCTGCATGGAGCAGCCTATGGCAAAGGCATCTATCTGAGCCCCATCTCCAGTATTTCCTTTGGATACTCAGGTAAGCGGCTCTCTCTTTGTCCCTTCCATCCGTCAGTGCACCCTTTCTGTCCTGCAGACATGCCTGCTTTGCATCCAAGAGCCGCACCCCTCTTGTGTCTTTTCACATCCATGTGCCAGTCTCCTGGGTGGGTGGGGGGAAAGGGGCTGTTGCCTACACATCTGTGTGACTGCCCCCCTTCCTGTGGGACCGTGTGGCGTTGCAAACAGCGGGGTCACCGCTGACCTATCGCTGCTGGAGCTGGGATCCTTCATCCTTGATAGTTACCTGCCTAGTTTCCCTTCTGAGCATCCAAGCTCTGTATGTTGGGCCCAGCCTGGTGCATGTTCTTCATAGCACTGATGAAATGCCACCAGGTCTGGGGTGCTCCATCCATCCCCAGGAATAGTTTCTTTCCATTGCATGGGAGAGGTGAGAGTTATCTACATTGGGCCATAGGTACGAATGGTTTCTATTGTCCATCTTCTTGGGGATCAGTGTGGTGTTGTATGTGTGCATGAAAAGGACGCTTCGTGGCCTCATTTCTGACACCTTGGGCGGAGGGCAGGCCATGTGGCTCCAATCTTGGGCTATGTTTCCCCGTTACCTTGCGGATAATGAGCACTACAGTTGCATAGTTTCAATATCTGGGCGCACATGCCTGTGCGTGCATGCAGAAAATGCCGGATTCAATCCACAGCCCTCCAGGGTGGTTTGGTAGCCTGAATCCTTGCAGACTGCTGCAAGTCAGAGTTCTGGACTTGATGCACTAATGGTCTGACTTGGTAGACAAACAGCTTCCCGTTTTATTGGCATTTTGTATGTCCTAGTTTGGCAAGCTGGTAACAAGGTGCCCTTGCTTTGGGCTACCTCTTCAAACTAAAAGCTAGTTCAGGAGGTTGTTATTGTTGTTAATTGAATTTATACCCAGCCTTTCTGCCCCGAGTTGGGGCATCCAAGGTGGCTTACAGCATTAAAAGTAACTGTGAATAAAAGATAAAAACGATACAACATAAAATTAAAACAATGGCATTAAACAATTTACAACAAGCCGACCACAGTGGATCTCAACAAATATAAAATTAGTCATTAGAAATAAGATTAAAAATTAAAATGCCAGTCCAGCATGTCAGCAACTTAATAAAACGCCTCCTTAAATAGAAAAGTCTTAAGAGCCTGCTGAAAGGTCACTAAAGAAGTATACCTGAACTTCTGCTGATGTTCCTTGTTTCTGAGCACTGATCATTTGTATATGTGGAGTAATTCACTTCATTGTCTGCAGATGTAACATTTTCCTATCTAAAAGTCTTCAAGCGACTGTTTTCAAGTGCTGTATGAGCAAAAGGTAGATTGGGACAATTAGGACTCTTGCTTACCACTTCGTTTGTACCTATAGCTTGATCTTGTGCAGTACGACACATACTAACTAGTGTGATGTAGTGGTTAGAGCCCTGGGGTTAGAAGTGGGCAAGGTCCAGGTTCAAATCTCTACCCAGCCGTGAAACTCGCTGGGAGATCTTGGACAAGCTGCTGTTTCTCAGCCTTACCTACCTCGCAAGGTTGTTGTAAGAGTACAATGGGGAAGAAGATCCCGCAAAATGGTACGCACCACTGACTTAGGGTACTGAGGCAACCCAGTATTGCTGTCTTTTGCTTAAAAATAACAGCTAGCTATTAGAGCTAATGTATCCGTGGGGCAAATTGAGGTAATTGCGCCAGTTGGCAGTAGGACTGGGAGGGGGCATCCCTTGCCTGTGTCTGTCCACCTGCCTCTGCTTCTCTTCCTGCTCTCTGGGTTTGACAAGGAAGAAGGGAGTGTGTGGAGGAGAAGAGAGTAGGGGGGCTAGAGCGTCTCCCTCCAGGCTTCATTTCCCTCTTCCTGTTTGAATTCAGAGACTGGGAGAATGAGGAGCAGCAATGGAGGCAACAGCTGATATTCTGCCAGGTATGGGGGGGGGCAGCATTTCAGATGCCAGAAGTTCTTGGGAATCTAAGATTGTGGCCCCGATGAACTGCGAACATGCCGTGAACCTCGGCAGTGGAAGAGCATTGGGTGGTTTCTTGGTCATGCTTTGAATATATGTTTTTACACAGCTACCTTGGTCATGTCTATCCACTCCTGTTTGGCATTACCCTCCATAGGCAGCCTTGCTCCCCGGCGAACGCCCAGCTTGCTGTGGCCTCTCTTCTTATTCTCTTTGTTGCACTGTCAATGCAGGGATGGGGAAAGGGCAGCACAGGATGCCCTCAAAGGATGAACTGGTGCAGAGGTATAACCGAATGAACACCATCCCCCAGGTAAGCGTGTGTTTTGTTTTGTTTTGCAGCCCTACAGCTGCTTGCCTTAACCTGAGCCTGCAGCCAGGGCCGACAGCACCTGGGGCGGGGTGACAACATGGCGCATCACCGCCCCTCTGCTGCACTTTGCCCCCTGCGCCCGGAATAGTTCCATTTTGGAATGAAACAAACAGGGGCGGGCGGGTGGGCCAAGCTGTGCTCTGCTGTTTTCATCCTCTCCTTTGGCAGAGTGGCCGCCTCCCTGATAGTGCCCTTGGCAGATGCAACACCATGTTGCATGGATGCTCCACCCTTGCCTGCAGCCCCTGAATTTTGCAAGTGTTCCCATGTTATTTCCCTTCTTATTGTCAATTGACGGCAGCATTATTGGTGATCTCATGAGAGTCTAAACGTAATATCAAAACAGGAGCCAGTTTGCTCTGCCCAGCGCACTCATCACATTGTTATCGCGCACATGATTGTGTCCTGAGGATCAAATTCAGGTCTAGCAAGCCCTGCCACTTTGAAGCCTAAAGGGCTGTGCACTCTGTTGATAGGCTGGATGCCTGTGATGTCACAAAGCACCCTCCTCATCTCTCCCTAGGGTTATTTTTTTCGGCCAAAAACACAAAAGAGGTTGTCAAAAAAGCAAATGATAGATGGTGATCATGTACTTTAAATGCACGCCAGTACAAACCGCATGCTAAAGACACCCCCCAAAAACAGAGAGTACAAAGCTTGCATCAAGTAGGGGGTTGAAATCGAAATAGACACATGCTGCAAAGTTGTGTGTTGTTTGGAGAGAACAAAAAATAAAAATCTGAGAACAAAAATCTGGGCTGGCTCCTTTCAGGGAGCGACCACAAGTTCACACAAGCCACCAGCTTGCCCAGAATATTCATTGGGAGTTCAAAGAGCCCCTTGATTGTGTCCCCCATAACTCGACACTCCTCTAGAGTAGAATGAGTGAATGAGTGTGAAATGAAGAAAAGCACTTTCTTTGGTGCCGAACTCAACTCCATTCACATCAATTCAGTTAAGTCATGAGAATTGGCCTCCGACGGGAAGAATGTGTGTGTGGTTGTGTGTGTGTGTGGGGTGGGTGGGCTGCAGGGTATTTGCACCAACTCACAGAAAGATGATTTGACTCTAGTTTTCTGGTTTGCTTGCAGACTCGATCCATTCAGTCCAGATTCTTACAGAGTCGAAATTTAAATTGCATCGCACTTTGTGAAGGTGAGTGAGAGAGGAAGGGTGGTAGGCCAGGGCCTCTTCCCTTACCACGGCAGCAGCTAGGTCTGTGATAGGTCATATGTTTTGCCTGTGTAAGGTACCAAGTTCAGCCACTGGTAGCTCCACTTAAAAAGACCTCCAGGAGCAGGAGTAGGAAGGATCTGTGCTTAAGAGCAGGAAGGGCCAATGCCAGTCACAGTGGACAATAATGGGCGAGAGGGACCAGTTGTTTGATGGTATAAGATAGATGGTATAAGATATATCTGTCTGGACTGTGGGGATCATAGCCTCTGAAGCAGTTCTCTGAGACTAGAAATGAATGGTATCTGGGCATACCCTGTGCTGTACAGGAGAGCATCTAGCACTTGGGGAACCGAGAGATTGTGAGTGCTCCGACCTTGTAAATAGCTGAAATACTTGACTGGCATGGCTTGTTTGTGCATTACTTGAAAAGTCAGTAGAACCATTTAGAATCTTGGAGGAGACCTTGTAGCCCAACCATCTCGTCCAACCCCCTGCTTGATGCAGGAAATCCAGAGCTAGAGCATCCCTGCTTGAAGACTTCCTGCAAGGATGCCCACCCCCTTAGTAATGGAGTCCATGATTGAACTGGGCTTACCTTTAAGTGGTTTCTCCCCCTGGTTAGCCAAATTGTATCCCTCTAGGCTAGTCTTTGCAGTCTTCTGTGTGACAGCTCTTTAGGTATTGGTACATTAGTGCACATCCATGCCAGGTGTCAGTTCATGCCAGAAGTAACTTTTTAGGCTATCCCTGTACAGTGGGGCTTCCCAGCATCTCTGCTGGCTGGTAACAGTGAAAACCCCAGCCATATCTGTGAATTACACTGTCGGCACCTCTTCAGCAAGATGCGGTTTTTTTTTTTTAAAAAAAGAGGTCTTCATCTCATCTCCGGGGGATATCTGAGGCTGCATCCTGGGGTCTTGGCTCCAAGGTATCTGGCCATATTCCAAGTGCTGACCCCTTCTTCATTTGCAGTGATCACGTCAAAGGACCTTCAGAAGCATGGCAACATCTGGGTGTGCCCAGTGTCCGACCACGTCTGCACTCGCTTTTTCTTTGTGTGAGTATCTGTCAGAACTAAAGACAGCTCTGCTCCGAGTTGTCGGGTGCTGGAGCAAAGGTGTGGTCCAAACTGGCAAGGTCAAGACTGGAGCAAGCAGATCCAGTGCTGTGGAGCCAGAGGCAGGGTCATACCCAGGGCCTGACTGAGTGTTGAGTTCTGGAAAACCTGGTGTAGTATATTAGCTAAGAGGCTGAGCTGTGAATTGGGACTTCCCTTGTCTGAATCTCTCCCCTCTACCATTGACTCACCAGCTGGCCTTAGAGAAGCTCTGGCTCAATTGTCCCCATCTGCAAAATGGGAATAATAGTACTTACTTACCTTACAGGTTTGTAAGGACTACATCAAGATAATAAATGTGATGCTGTTTGTACACTCGGAAAGCACTATACAAATGTTTTTAAAAAGTCAGGTAAGGCAAGAAGAGCGGGCTGTGCTCATAGAAATGCATTTCTCGAACCAGCTCTGAGGCCAAGGCTTTATAGCCCTGTTTGAACTAGAGCTGCCCTATAAGATTGGTGCTTTTGCATTGCACCGTAGATTGGTGCTTTTGCATTGCAATGCTTTGTCAGCTGGGTTAATAGGGAAAACAGAACACTGTCTGGTCTGGCTTGTTGGTCTAGAGCCAGACTTTTCAGTACAAGAGCCCCATCATATATTTTACAGATTTTTGTGGGCCAAAAAAAATCAGTTTTATAAATGAATGAATGAAATTTAAATGAATGAATAAGTTTTATTTGGATCATTTTTTTGTAATCAGCATGATTACAATCAGAACAAATCTGACACCTGACTGAGAAATGAGCAACAATATCAAATATTTTCAGGGTGCAATTGTAACCTGGAGTTAGGTCGGCATAGTTAGGCCAGCAAGTTTGGCTGGCACAAGGGCCACTGTAAAATGCGTTTGGACCACTCTCAGGGAGGATAGTGCATATCTGTGTGCTGGCATCTCTGACTCCGAGAGTGGTCCAAGCATACTTTACAGTTGCTGTGGGTTGGATAAAATCTTGTAGCAGGCTAGATTTGACCCTCCGGACTGTAGTTTGGAGACCCCTGGTCTGGAGGTATGATTAGGATGCAAACAATCCTTGTTCAAATCCCCAACAAGTCCTGCTAAGGGAGATAAGGTGGCAGTTCCTTTAGCATTTAGGTAACAGGTTGTTGCTCAGTCACAGAGCATCTGCTACAGAAGGTTCCAGGTTCAAGCTCCATTATCTCCAGATAGGCTGGGAAAGACAGCCCTGCTCTGAGTCGGTGCAGTATTGTCAGTCGGTGCAGACAATATGAAGTTAGATGGACGACGGGTTTGATGGCAGCTACATGACGATGCAGGAAGTAAATTGCTTGGTGACCTGCTTAGAGACTCTCCTGGCACCCTACGGCCATCACAGTTCTTGAGTAGAAAGCTGTTCTCTTTGCAGAACGGCGAATGCCAATCCCAGTCCCAGTCGGGTAGGCTTGGACAGCATCCACCAGAGTATGCCCAAGAAAGGCCAGCCAGTTGAAGACCACCAGCTAGCATTGACCCTACTCAGACAGCCTTCCTTTTCTTCCCAGGTATGAAGATGGCCAAGTCGGAGATGCCAACATCAATACTCAGGACCCCAAAATCCAAAAGGAGATCATGCGTGTGATTGGCACTCAGGTCTACACAAACTGAGGGGGTGGAGCACTCCCGTCAGCACGTGCCAGCGCTACCCCCTGCCCCTGCCTGGGCGGAAGGGAGCCAGGCGTCGGAGGCTGCGAAAGGAGCAATGATCACCCTGGCAGGATGAGGACCGACATCCACCGTGGGGGCAAAGCGGGGGCAACCAGCGTCACTTCTGGGCAGCGGAGGCCCCGGGAGCGCCTCTGGAGGGGTGGCAGTAGCTCCACCCAGCCTGTATGTAGAGTAACCAAGAGAGACTAGAACGGGGGGACTCGGAACAGTTCCCTTGAACATTTGGGGCGGTTGACTTTGCGATCCCTCGTTTACAGCAACGACATTTTTAACAATGAAATACAAGCAAAAAACAAAAGACAGAGAGAGAGAGAGAGAGAGCGAGCAAATGGTTTTAGCTTATTAAAATTCTGTTTAAAAAAATGTGATCTGTTCCACTGCTGTCAGGAACACGCAAAGGCTCTGTTTGTGCGCCCAGCTGATATGGCGTCCTCACTCTTTCGGTGGCACATGAGGGCAGTGCATCTCTCCATGCCATCACAGGTCACTAGCTAAATCCCTCTGTGTGTGTGTGTGTGTGTGTGTTGCGTACAAGAGGGATGTGCACCACTATGATCATAGCCATGCTACCGTTGATCAGTATAAAACAGTAGATGTCTCGTAGCTCCAGTACTCGGATCAGGGATGTTCATCACGCTGAGGCCGTCACTCAGGAGTGACTTTAAAACAAGTGCCTGCTGATAACTTGGCCTGTAGGTCTGACTCTTTCTAGCTTGAGGCTGCCCCCTTCTGACATTAGGTGCAAAAAGCTAGTCTGGAGAGCTCCTCGTTCAACTCGCAATGTCCAGCCGTCTACCTGGATCATCTTAATGTGCTGGCCACACAGATGCTGCCACTGCTCAGAGGGAGTGGGTGGGGGGGGGGGAAGGAGCCCACATACTCCTTTGCAGATATTTGCAAACATTGCAAACATACTGCTTTGCACAACTCATTGGAGGTTGAAAGCTGTATTTTGGCTAGTACCCAGGTTAAATATTGATATAATAAGAATAATAATAATTAGCCTTTCCAGGATATATTTGCTTGGAGAGCATATCCAATGGCATTAGCGGGTTAGTGGTGTGTACACACGCAGGCAGGGAAAGGCCTCCATGTGAAACACTAGAGAGTCGCTGGCAGGCTGAGCAAGATAGCCCAATGGTCTGACTTGGTATCAGGCAGCTTCCTCTGTTCAAGCAACAAAGGTGTGAGTTGTTTTATAGCCCAATCCTACGCAACTCTGTGCGCGACAATGCAGCCGTGCCGACAACCAGGGCACGCGCTATATCCCATGGAGGCGTTTTGGGCCCTGGAGGCCTCCTCTGTGTAAGGGGACATTTGTTCCATTGCCCAATGTCAACTTCTGTGTGTCTTTGGACCCATACCAGCCATTTCATTGGTGCAAGTCCACATGGACCAGAGTCAGGATGGAGGCCAAGAAGGGGGCAGAGATATGGGTGGAGCCATTGTTGCCAGTGGTATCATCTACAAACAAGGAACGGGAATGCTGGGTGGGACTTCCACGTGATTGGCTGCCTGCCCGTCCTGTGGCTGCCCTGGCCTCGGGGGGGGGGGGGCCCGCCCGCCGGGGGGGAGGGGGGGGGGGGGCACCGGAGCCTGGGCGAGCAGTGGTGGGGCATGCAAACTGGGGGCAGCCCCCCCGAGGCCAGGGCAGCGGTGGAACGAAACGGGCGGGCTGCCAATCACACGGAAGTCCCGCCCAGTGTTCCCGTTCCTTGTTTGTAGATGACACCACTGATTGTTGCCAATACATTGTTGCCTTCCTGGCCTCGATCCTTCCTGTCTCTGCCCCATCTCTGCCCTGTTCCACTCCTCCCTGCCTCATTCTGCCCCCCCACCATCCTCCTATCCCCTGCTGACTTACAGGTGCCGGCAGGCGTCCTCCAGTCTCTAGGGTACAGACCCAGCTGCTTGCTGCTTACGATGGTGGCCAGGCCACACTGAATGGCGTGTTGCATTTTGAGACAGCCACAAAGAAAAGAATGCTCGTTCTGGTGGGGCAAGGCCTAGTAGGATTGAGCCGTTTCACTCTCATTGGTTCTGTTCTGAGTCAAAATGAGATCGTGCAATTGAGTAGGAGAGAGGCACTTGTAGCAGTGGCGTGGCTAATGAAAGTGTAACCTGGTGCAGAGGGCAAAATGATGCCCCTGAAATGGTGTCACAACAGGAAGTGACATCACAGTTGTGTTTTCTGGGTTTTTTTGGCCATAATGTTTGATAGAACGAAGATACTGCATGGCATTCTGCATCAAATGATATTTATAACATGACGTATTCCTAAAAATGCAAGTTTAACAAACCACAGTTTTTACATACGACAGCTGTAATTTTTGTTTTATGGGCTTTTTGGCCACAACTTTCGATAGCGTAAAGTTATTACACTCCAGTCTGTTTGGTATAGGTTGGGCATCCCATGTCCAAAGTGCTTGGGCCCAGAAGTGTTTTGGATATCAGATTTTTCTGTATTTTGGAATCCTTGCATATACTTAATGTGAAACATTAGAAACACTTGGGGATGAGGCTCTCAAGTCTAAGCCAAAGTTCATTTATTTTCATAGATACTTTATACACATAGCTTGGAAGGTAATTTTATACAATATTTTAAATAATTTTGTGCAACCAGTCACACGACATTGCACAGGTGTCAGGGGTGGAATTCCCTCCTTGTGGCATCACGTCAGTGATCAAAAACGTGACGGTTCTCAGAATACTTTGGATGACAGAATTCCGGATAAGGGATGGTCAACCTGTACTTGGAGGTATTGCACCTACCAAGGTGGTACTTGGAAAAGTGGCACAAACAACAGGTGGAGGACCCTTAGCTTCAGTGCAGCAGAGAGCAGCTCCCCCTGCTGTGAACCACACAAAAACCCTGTCTTCAAAATGAAAGTCCAAGAAACAGAAACCCTGTTCCCTTGACCCTTTTAGGGTGCAATCCTAGCCAACTTTCCAGCACTGACATAGCTTTGCCAATGAGGCATGTGCTGCATCCTGCAATGGGGGGGGGCAGTCACAGAGGCCTCCTCAAGGTAAGGGAATTTTCCCTTACCTTGCAGCTGCATTACCCTTATCCAGGTGCTGGAAAGTTGGTTAGATTGCACTCTTAGTGGTGTGAGACACTAGACAGCAGTGCCATCCTCGCCCCCTCTGCAGGTGCAAAGAGCCCTCGGTGGGGTTTTAGTAGAGACATGTGATGTGGGTGTGGCAGGTAAGGCAGAACCGTTCAGCTGAAATTCTTTGCAAAGAGCTGCCACTGCTCTGTTCGTGGCTCTGAGCAGCTGGAGGCCATGGATTGTAAGCAGTGATGTCATGCAGGGGGGGACGCGGGGGAACTCAGTTCCACTAGTTAAAATTAGGGCTGACTCCGCCCACTTCACTCCCCCTCCCCCTCTCCCAATTCCTCTGCAAATAGCTTTTCTTCTTGGTTGGCCGGCACTCAGAGGGTTAAAGGGAGCGACTCCGGATTCCTAGGGGGGGTGAAGGCAGTGATGTCATTCAGGGGGAATGGACCAGAACGGGCGTTCCGGATCCTAACGGGCTCTGTGGCTGGTTCCGGGTTCCCGACAACTGCCAATCAAAAGTGAGTTCCTGTTCCTAAATAATTTGAATGACACCACTGATTGTAAGTATTTGCAGGATCACAGCCATCACAGTAGCAGTGGTGGCACTTTCTAAAGAACTTTAGTGGGGTGGTTCTGCCTCACCTGCCACACCCGCACAGCACATTGCTGGATCTTAGAAGCTACTGCCTCAAAACACAACTTGTAAGATGGGACTCCTACAGGTTGACACTGCAAGGCTGTGCTTTTGTAAGCCTGGCTATGGCGGTCTGTGTCACCATTCCCCCCCCCAAACCTGGAGGATTTATGTGGGCTGGTTGCTTCCAGCAGCTTCCCCAGGGGTGGGTTAGGGGCAGGTCTTAATAAGAGACTCACACGTGACCAATCAGGGCAAATTCCCACTGGACTGTGCTTTATTTCAGTCTAAGCAGAATATCATTAACTACAGAGCTACAGAGATAACAATGTCCATTTGTCTTTCTTTATTATACTACAGAAATCATAAGAAGGATCAGTCAAAAGAACCATAATCCACTGGAATGCCAAAAACGGCTCCCTCCTGGGAGATAGTGCTCCTTTTGGAATGACAGAAGCAGAAAGCCCACTTGGGGGGTGGGAGTGGGGAGAGACTCTCCCCTTCCAGACAGCCACTCAATGGAAAAAGGAGACAAGTGCCCAAAGAGCAGGTCATGTGTCCTCATGAGACCTTAGTTGGGCGTCCTCCAACTTATGAGTAAGCAGTTGGACTCACTAGCTGGGGTGGGTTGACTCGAGCAAAGATATTTCTTGGTTCTTAACTTTTGGCTGGATAGCTTAAAGGGAGGGAGAGTCATTAATTAGGGGCCAGCAATAGCCTTTATGTGACCTAGATCTTCATCTAGGTGAATAATGGGGCCTCCTCGAACCTTGCTTAGCTGTTCCAGTTCTCCTTAGGCAATACTTACCTCTTCATAGTGCTTCCCACTTGCTTGTCTTCCTTGATTAGATTTCTTTCTTTGGTGCATTGGGAAAGCTGGTGGCTGACCTCCTACTGAAGTTACAATTATAGGCCATAGTACGGGATTGAGGAGAGCGATCTGATGTAAAAGCATGTCCCACCCAGGACTATGAGGGCGCAATCATAATCTGGAGTTAGGCCTGCACAGTTAGGCCAGCAAAATTTGGCCGACAAGGGACACCGTAAAGTGTGTTTGGACCGCTCTCGGAGTCAGGGAGGATGGTGCACGTCTCTGTGTTAGTCTCTCTGACTCAAGAGAGTGGTCCAAACATACTTTACGGTGGCTCTGGTGTCGGCCAAACTTTGCTGGCTTAACTCCAGATTAGGATTGTGCCCTCAGATAGGGTCAATGAGACTGGCTTAAGACTTCCTGATGTTGAGGTGGAGTGTCAAAGCCATCTCCCTTTTATGTGCCAGCTGCCCCCACTGCTTCCTCTCCATCTACATTCTTCTGGAAATGAATAGGAAGAGGGGAACAGAACAGATGAGGAAGATGGAGGAGAAAAAAGGGGTGGACCAGACTTTCTAGTTTGTTGGACACTCTAGCCCACCACTCTCCTCTCCATCACACTTCCTCTTCTGTTCCCCTCCTCCTTTTCAGTTCCAGGGAGTGGGGAATTGTTGTCTCCTCTGCCAATTTGTCGTCAGCTGTCTTCTCTGATCTTCAGACGTTTGGCTGTTAAGGAAGATCAAGGCCACTTGGGGCACATCCTTCAGGCCGACAAGGGACTGGGGCCCAGGAATGCTCCTAAGTTAGAAATATCTCTTTTCTAGGGTGCAAGAAGTTGTCTGTGCTCATTGGCTCTTATTGCCTAGGCACAGCTTGGAGGAAACAGGAAGAGGTTCAGAATGTCAAATGGATCACCCATGGAGGTCCCCTATGGTTTCTATTTCTTCTCAGTGTAGACATAGCTCCTAGTTCTTTGAAGAGTTGTAGGGTGAAGAGACATTCTTCAGTTGTACTCTTTAACGCAGGATGGCATCCTCTCCAATCTGTTACAAAGCAGTAGCCATAAGAGAAGAACGGACAATGAAACTCCCACGGCCCCAGGGTATAAGAACCCGCAGCTATTGCATTGGTTTCTAGGCTCTTGGAATGCATCAGGAACAGGCAACATCTCATTGATGGAGAGGCCTCCATCTCCATCTCATTTATGACAAATTGGCCTACTTTAAGAAACACATTGACTTGGAAGATCATCCTCTGAACCCAAGAGATGTGGGAGATGGTTGCAGTGAGGGACCCGTGATAGGAAAAGCTCTTGCTCATCCTCCATGGCACTCCTTTCTTCCATCAGACAATAGGGACAGAGCAAAACAGCCCCAGCAGCCACATGATGCTCATGTTCCAGAGGCCAACATGATCTTTCGAAGCATCTTAAAGGACCTGATTTCCAGCCAGTCCTGGCTCAAGTTCAGCATTGTTGATTCCACTCCCTGCCCCACATTTTAAACAGTATTCTCTCCCCGTCCCCATATGGTCCAGAAATAATTTTTTACGGGCACACAGTTTTCTTCGCTTTCGGAATTTAGAAATGCAATCTTGCGCATCAGCATCACAATCAAGCACTATGCACTAAGGCCACCCCACACTCGCGCCCAAGGGAAGGCGCTGCATTGACATATGAGTGATGGCCTGTGCTGGGGAGCAGAAACTCTCGTGAGACGTTCTGCTTCCAGGATGTCATGAATGGCAATGGTCTGGCAACGTTCAAAGCATGGTGCGAAGGGAGGGGACGGATCAGCCATTACATCAGAGGTAGCTTTGCAATAAGAACACACTCCTACAGTCTCCACCCCGTGCATCCCTTCAAAAGTAGCAATATGGCAGCAGAAAGGTAGCCCTTAGAGACGGCAGTCACTGCTGTTGGCTGTTTGTGCTCTATGGGAGTTGGGGATAGCGATGAGCGCGGCAGGCAATGGACCAGAGGATCTTGGCGAAGACCCTGCGGGCATGGTTAGGGGTAGAGTAGATGCCATGGTTGGGGGTAGGGTAGATGCCAAAATGCCCTCGTCATCCTGTCTCTTACATCAATGAATATTGCAAATGGCAGACTAGCCCTTTTGGCAGTCTTTCTATCTTGGCCTCTGCCAGAACCGGGTTGGTCTATGAGATGGATTATGGCAGTTGCCTCTGGTGGTGGACTGCCTGCCCCTGCCCACCTCCACTGTCCTTCCAGTCTCCAGATTTGACAAGGAAAAGGGGAATGTAGTCACAATGTGGAGAAAGATCCTCAGTGCTCTAGCTCACCACCGAAGCACTCTCAGTGCTCCGCACCGAAGCACCCTCAATGCTCTGGCTCACCACTGTCCTCTCCTTCCTGCTTCCCATTCCACTATGTTCCCTCTTTCTTTTTGAACCCAGGGCGGAGACCAAGGAACAGTGACATTGGCACATCACTGGGTCAGAGGAGCAGCATTTGGCACACTGGAAGGTCTTGGATTAGCCCAGCATCCTGCAGGGATCTCAGCTTCTCTCTTTGCAAGGAGAGCAAAGAGAATTTATCAGATTTTTTTTTTAAAAGCTATCTTTTTACATACAGCTGCTGTGGGTAGTGTACAGGCACCATGAGCAAAAACCAAAGGAAGAGGCAAGAAATGGAGAGCCACCATCTGACCTGGAAACAGTGGCTGAAGTTGCTATGCTTTTTATGCAAGGTAAAAACCTGTTTTTTCTCTAGAGTTTGAATGTTTTTTCCCCCATGGCAATTCAAATCACCATTTCCCTCACTCTCCCCTTGCTGCAGTGATTGACTCCTGAACTTCTCAGAGCAGGAGAAATGAAGGGAGGGTAAAATCAGACAAAATTATAGTCAGACACTCTCCTAAATTTTACCCCCCCCCCGACTTATTCAAGGGTCATAGAAAATTCCATGATTTTTGGTTCAAGACCTGTCCTCAACTTATCTGTGAGATCGACTTATATTTGAGTATCTACAGTTAATATCACTATATGTATTATATTGCAAATGAGGACACAGCCTGCGTAGCTGCCAATGTTCAACTAAGCCATTACTTGAAACAAGAATATTCCAAAAGGCAGTTTTGGTGGAGTCTCGCCTGAACCTCTGATAATCTGCCTAGGCTGGCTCTAAACTGACAAGGCTGCAATCCACAGGGGAGGCTGTGTTTTTATTAGCTGAAGTGACCATAGCTGCATGGTAGAACATCTGCTTTGCTTGTGCGTCCCAGGTTAAATCCCTGGCACCTCCAGATAGGGCTGGGAAAGTCCCCTTGAATGAGTCCAGGAGAATCACACAAAGGAGACACTGCTGAGCCAGGTGCCCAAATAGCTCTGACTCAGCAGAAGGCATAAAATTTGACTTCCTACGCTGGCATAAAATTTGACTACCCCCCCCCCCCCGTTCTGTTCCATTCATGCGGGCATCCAAGTTGCACACAGAGTGAATTTTTAGCATTCTTTTCAGGTCAAACTATGCAAGAATTTTCAAGGAAAGCCAAAGGTGTTTCTATAAGCAGTGAAATTTCTCAAGGGGGTTCTGCACATCCTCACACTGGCCTTGAAATATCACACCAAGTGACATCTGGAGCAAATTTCCGGATTCCTCCCAAGCACAAAACAGTAGAGAGTTTTCAAGGGATGCCATGCAAGTTTCTATTGCAACTCTCAATCGCTCTCTATTCTGCACCAAGGGTAGCCCTACTTTGTATTCAGCTGCCTTCCAGAAAGCCAGCCTCTGGAAGGTGGCAAACGGTCCCTGTGGTCTGCCTTCTTCCACAGATCTGTCCTCCTGCAGCATGAATGACTGGCCCCCATGCAGTTGAAGGCTCAGACCCCTCCTCTGCAGCATCTTCTAGTCCACATCTTGCAGCTCATACACCAACATTGTGTTTCTGGTAGGGCAGGTTTTATTGTCTTAGGTTCAGGAGAACAGATCAGCTGCTCCTGCCCACAGACGTGACCAGGGGCTGTCACCAGCCTGGGTTGGGTGGCACTAGGAAGGCCACCTATTGCAGGGTTTGAAAGGCACAGTGGTGCATGAGAGGCTTCCCTGGCCCCTACTTGAGTGAACATAACAGAGGACCTTCTTTCCAGATCGTTCAAACACGTCAGTATGTTCCCTTTTGGTGGAGCGAATGGTACAATCTTTACCTCCTGGAAAAATCAGATCCATGGCTGTCCATAGAGCTCTTGTCTAGACTGCTAACAACTCTGATGCAGAGGAAGAGGATGCAAACATGGTGCGTCCTACTACTTTGCCCTTCCGGGCTTTCCACCCACCCTGGGGTAAGGCTGGCTGCAGCACGCAGGTGTGTGTGTGTGTGTGTGTGTGAAGCAGCCGATGGAGGAACAAGATGGGCCCGTGGTTACCAAACGTTTTAGACTGGCAGGTCCCTTGACCTACTGGGCCATTGGGTTCAGTTCCCCATTAGGACTTATAATCCCATACAGAGCAGAGGATGGCATGTTTTTCGTGAGGATTCTACAGGTCCCCTGGCTGGTTTCTGTGGCTCCCCAGGAAGTTGTGGCTCACAGCTTTGGAGCTGAGGCTGAGGGTGCAATCCTAGCCAACTTTCCAGCGTAGGCATAGGGGTGCCAAAGGGGCATGTGCTGCATCCTGCAGTGGAAGAGTAGTCATGGAGGCCTCCTCGAGGTAGGGGAATGTTTGTTCCCT
Source organism: Lerista edwardsae (assembly GCA_029204185.1). Lineage (NCBI taxonomy): Eukaryota > Metazoa > Chordata > Lepidosauria > Squamata > Scincidae > Lerista > Lerista edwardsae. The sequence continues at coordinate 4,627,751 of JAJKFI010000020.1, forward strand.
TACCTTGGAGCTACATTGCCCTTCCCCCGGTGCTGGAAAGTTGGTTAGGCTTGTGCCCTGAATTGTGCCTTTGAGAGTGATTTTAAGTCGCTGAGTTGTACGTCTGCAGACTGAAACCCATCTGTTTCTCTCGGGCTGCTGCATTCCCCGAACAGCCTCATTTGGCTAGACGTCCAGGTACTTTGGGCCACACTGCTGGTGGTGGTCTGCCTTTTTGTCTGATTCAGCATAAGCAATGGACTGTAGTCCTTTTCCTATTGCCTATTTTTGATCTGTGCAGAAAAAGCCTGCACAGGATTGGTGCTCTAAGCAAAAAAGGCTTGTAATCTCTCTTTGGTCATGCCAACATTACAAATGTAAGCCAGTCATGTCTCCCCACGTACAAATGCTGGTAATCATTGGGGAGCTGGAGATTCTCCAGCAAACAATTCATGGCGACCTTCTGAAACTACATTCCCACAGCTCGTTGGTGGGAAAGATGAGCCACGATGCTGGTTTGAAACTGCTGTAAATTTGTAATGAGGCCAAGCACAGTAAGGCCAGCAAAGTTTGGCTGGCACAAGTGACACCGTAAACTTTGCTTGGACCACTCTCAGAGTCAGAGAGGCCAGCACATAGACATCCGCCATCTTCCCTGACTCTGACGGTGCAATCCTACCCAGTGCCGGAATGGCGAGGCCGGCTGGCCAGCACCATATCTGACACTGGGTTGGGGAGGCTAGAGCCTCCCCACGGCAAGAGAACATTTGTTCCCTTAACTTAGGGGAGGCTCCAGCCTCCCCTATGCGCTCCTTGGATCTGCGCCTGCTGAAGAGCGGGCACAGATCCGAGGAGACCGTGCGGCCTGTGTCGGGGTTGCGCAGCCTCTCCAACAGGCCTAGGATAAGAACATAAGAACATAAGAAGAGCCATGCTGGATCAGGCCAAAGGCCCATCTAGTCCAGCCTCCTGTATCTCACAGCGGCCCACCAGGTGCCCCAGGGAGGCATGAGACAACAAGATGCATCCTGTTGCCACTCCCTTGCACCCGGTACCAGTAGCCCACCACCTTTGTAAGGAGGTTGCACAATCCATCACTGCCTATAGCCCACGATGGACCTTTCCTCCAGAAATCCGTCCAATCCCCTCTTAAAGGCATCAAGACCAGATGCCATCACCACCTCCTGTGGCAAAGAGTTGGCCTTATGGCCGAATCCAAGGCCCGCCCATGTCCCGCCCTCCTCCCGCCAATCCCAAAGCGCACTGTCATGGTGCCTCCCTTGTGCCGGCTTCAGCTGACAATCAGCACCCCTGTGTCAGTGCAACCCTGCTGTGCCAACACTGCGCAAACTGTAGGATTGCGCTGTGAGAGTGGTCCAAACATGCTTTACAATGGCCCTTGTTCCAGCCAAACCTTGCAGGCCTAACTGTGCTGGCCAAACTTGAGATTAGGATTGTGCCTAGTCCTTTTTAGATGCCAGGCTGGCCTGAGACTTCCCAGTGCCTGAGATGGGATGCCAAATGCTGCCCTCTTTACTCAGTGGTTGGTCAGCTGCCAATGCAACTCCTCCTTCCCTTGCGCCCTGGAGTTGGAAAGGAAGATGAGGACAGAGAGGAAGTGCGGAGGAGAGGAAAGGAGTGGGCTGGAGCATCAAATGGCCCACTACTCCTATCCACTTCCTCCTTTGCTTTGTGCCCCACTTCCATTGCAAATCCAGAGAGCAAGAAGAGGAGAAGGGGTGATGTTGGATGGAGGCAGCACGCCCACCACCCCGCTGCCTGAGGCAACCAGCTCAGTTGGCCTCATAGATGAGCTGGTCCTGCTAAGTGCTGGCAAAGGAAGGCCTGTTTTATACTTGCTCCAAGATGATGCCATAAATTGTAAGTGCCTGGGACATGCAACTCTCAGTAAGAATTTGACCTGCTAAATTCTGGACGTTGGTTTTGATTATCTATTCTACATCTCAGGTTAGACGCATCAGACATGCTTCAGCCCCATCTGTGTCTCTACGCTCCTTACATAAACCCTAGCATCCTTTCACAACAGCAGTTCCCAGGTTCCTTCCTGAGAGGAAGCCGTGACAGTAATCTCCATTTAAGTCTGCAGTGCAGATGGGCCTTTCGGGTCTTGTGCCAAGGTTGGTGAAGTCTAATCTCTTGGACAGCAAATCCCTGACTCAGATGATTGACGTAGTGGAAAGGTATCTCTGCTGGACCGTAATGAGGCCCAAGCAAGGTATCTTGCCCAAATTGATGGGGTTCACGGGTGTAGCCTGCTGGCTTGTTAGTTGAAGGCAGTCACACAGTATAGGACATCCCCACAGGAATATGGGTCCCCAGGCCAGGTCAGAGATGTGATGGGTAGATGGTTCCTATTCTAATAATTGCTGACATCCTACGGCAACCTTCATCCCACTTCCTGCCACGTGTCACATTGTCCAGTTTTGCAAAGGAGACCTATGAGAATGCAGCCAACTTCACTTTAGTTCTGGCCACGTGGAAGCAGCCAACTGGAAGGCCCAGCTTGGTTGCCCCAGAGCACATCCATCTCTTCCATCCCACATCGTGTCTTTTCACCATCACTTCCCCTCTGGCAGCAGAGACAGCTGGATTCAGCCCCCGAATCCCACCCACAGCCCACCCCCACCCATTTCATCCAGCAGCCTGCGATTTGAGACATCGCCTGTAAGTTTGTGCCTCCCTCCCCATGCCCCATACGCCCCACCCCCAATTTGGGTCTCTCCATATGTATTTTTTTCCATTTTTGTTTTGCCTTTTTTTTTTTTTTAAGAAAAAAGTCACTTTCACAAGGTCACTAAAGTCGATTGTCTTTTTTCGGTTTTTTTGTTTGTTTAGGTTTCATTTGTTTCAAATGGAGGGCTCTCCTATGTTAAACGCTAACCGCTCTACAAAAAAGCATCCTAAACCACTAGGAAATGTAACAACGAAGCGTCGAAAGGAAAAGAGAAAGGAAAAGAATGAAAAAGAAGAAGAAAAGCAGTGGCCAAGCGACCGCATCAGGAATGTGAGCCATGAAGGACAACTAGTCCGTGTCCGTCATGTGACTTGACCTTCTTTCATTTTATTTGGCACTTCCTTAATCTGGTCCCTGCTCCAGACCCCTGACTTCTTCCTCCCCATTGGCGTCTTGAAAGTCAAAGTAATATTTTAGCCGAGATTACAATACTTCAGTGAGTGAGAGGGAGGGAGGGAGGGAGGGAAATAGGGCAGTTTTATTACTGTCAAACTGTCAGTCGGGACCTACTTGGTGGGTCGCAACCTGATGTCAGGTGGGTTGCGGAAAGCTGGGAGCAGCCGTCTTGGAAACTGCAGACCTTACTCTTGTTATATTCCTTTTCTGCGTGTTAACAATTCACATTTTCAAGTGAGGTTTTTTTTTTTTTTAATTTTGTTTTTTGTTCAGTTCGTTTACATCATATTTTGTCCTCATCCTGCTTTCTGTCAGGGATGTTTCATGGTTGTACAATTGCTGCAGACCAAGAATGCCAATTTGCATTTCAGGCGTGTCATTTTATGATGTTACAATGACAGTGCTTCCTGCTTGATGATGTCATCCCTGCCACAACATCACTTCCAGGTTAATGACATCACTTCTGGTGGGTCCCGACACGAGTGCCATTCTAAAACATGGGTTCTGGTCTAAAAAGTTTGAATAGCACTGAAATAGGGAGTTCCTATGAAGGGAAGGACTTACTGTACTGTCTCATTTTAAGTGAGCTGAAACAAGCATCTACCACTAGAGGGCCCAGATGCTGTGGAGCACAAGCTCCTATTCAGGACAGGTTGATTATCCCTTATCCAGACCAGAGCCATTCCCGGCTTGCACTGCCCCTGGGGGTGGGGCGATGTCACCGCACCACCAGAGCGGCCACCCCACCCCCATGCGTCACCTGGCCACACCTCCCTGTGCCCGGAATTGCTCCATTAAGGAGCGATCACAGCACAAGAGTTGGTGGGCCAGCCGAAAAGCGCATGGGTTTTCCCGCACTGCTGCATCTGGCCACTGCTGGTGCCCATAGCGTGTGCCACACACACACACACCTAGCATCCTCTCCCCACCTCTGAACCAGACTGCTTGGGACGGGAAAGATTCAGGATTTTGGATTTTTCTGGATAACTCCAATGAGAAATGCTTCCACTTGCTCTTGTCACTGTTACCCATTTGGGTGTCTGCTGGCTTCTTTGACATTTCTCAACAATGGCACACACCACAGAGCAGAGACTAGAACTTACAAACTGTATGTGGGAAGGAGCACAAGACCTTCTTTCAACCTTTTTTCGATTAGATAGAAAGTTTTTTAAAAGGTCTTAGACAAAGATGTCTGGATTTCAGAATAGTCTGGATTTTGGCTGTCCGGATAAGGGATCATCTACCTGTTATAACATAGTTGAAGGAGCTTCAGCAGATCCAAAGGATTGCTTTGGAGGCACAAGCCACAACTTCTTGCTGAAGCTACAGAGGTCTGGGCATGGTCAGAACCTGGATGGGAAACCTCCTTGGAACATTATGTAAGCTGTCTTGAATTCTATCATACAAGAAAGATGGGGTATTATAAATGCAATTGCACTTCTATCATTCCTATGATACTTCATCCTGAAATTCCTTCTCCTACTCAACTATTCGAGGGATGCTTCTGAAACCCCTCTCCAGAGAATCTGGAGGTCCCAAAGACCTAGTCCTTTTAGAGCGGAAAAAAAATTCCCTGTCGTTCTGTTCTTGAAAGAAAAATAAAACAATTCCCACTGTTGCTGGGGTACATGGGCCAGTCTCTCTCTCTCTCTCTCTCCCTCTCAGCCTAGCCAATCTCATAAGGTTGTTGTGAAGATTAAAGGGGGGGCAGAAGGAACCACAAACGCCACCCTGAGCTTTCGGGAGAAAGTGTGGGATTTTAAAAAAATGTAATCAATCTGCTGTGTCCAGTATTTTGGTCCAAACTTTTTTTTTTTTAAACTGAGCCATTTTGAGAAATGGACAGTGTCACATAAGGCAAATTTTCCTCTGGCAACCCAAACATGCTTATACCCCTTTTGGGATGTCCAACCACTGTGAAAGGGGACAAGCACTAAAAAAGATGGGGAGTCTCAGCCACTGATTCTTTGCTAAAGCCACCATTTTCTTGCCCAGACCAAGGAATACTCACAAGTCTGGACCGATTCTGTGTATTGACTAGCAGCACAAGCCTACATAGTACGTGTCTACTTGACCGTAAACCCCACTATGTTCAGTGGGGCTAATTCCCAGGTATGTGTCAGTAAGTACAGTTGCTTTGAAATAATCCCCACTGAACGTAGTTGGACTTACTTCTGTGTAGACAAGCAGAGGATTGCGTTGGAAGATGACGAGACTGTGGGCACAATCCTAACCTGGAGTTAGGCAGGCACAGTTAGGCCAGTAAAGTTTGGCTGGCACAAGGGCCACTGCAAAGCGTGTTTGGACCACTCTCGGAGTCAGAGAGGCCAGCACACAGACATGCGCCATCCTCCCTGACTCCGAGAGTGGTCCAAACGTCTTTAAAGGCGGCCCTTGTGCAGGCCAAACTTTGCTGGCCTGACTGTGCCGGCCTAACTCCAGGTCAGGATCGCACTCTGTAGCTGCAACCTAGGCCTACTTTCCTGGAAGGAAGCCCTGTTGAACACAATGGGACTTACTTCTGAGTAGACATGCACAGGATTGCGCGGTGTGTCTCTTTTCGCGTTGGCCTGTATGTTCACTTTCAAGCATGGGAGGAGCAGGTCAGGGGTGGCTGTGGCATTTCTCCCCCTTCCCAGCCCCATTTCCTGAAAGCCAAGTTTCGATCTGGAGCCCAGGAGGAGAGAGTTGCTGTGAGAGTCGAGGCCACCCGGACGGGGCTCCGTCCCATCAGCGTCCCTCTCCGCTCCCTTGCGGCCCCACAGCGTTCAATGCGGTCACAAAGCCACTGGCGCTCGCTACACTGCGCACAAAGCGACATCTGCTTGCTTGCGTACTGGCTGGCACTCGCTTCTCTTGGAAACACACTTCGCAGCGTCGAACATGAAGCTTTTTTTTTTTTTAACCTCTTTTGAGTTTCTTTTTTTTTGTTTTGTTTTTTAAATTAATTAATTTATATATATATTATTAAAAAAGCAATAGTCCTTTGGTCCCTAAACTCTAAGGAATGATATGACTTTGAAAGAAGTTAATCCAATCTCCCCGGACTGGTGAGCAAAGTGGAGGAGAAACTCCCACCCACCCCAATCCATGGGATATAGATATATAGACCTATTTATATATATATCTTCTGTTAAGTTCAACATCCTCTTAGCATCTGATTTTCTTTTCCCAAACAGACGTGGAAAAAAAATCCTATTTTTTTCTCTCCTTTCCCCTTTTAAAACAAAGCAATTCCCAGGTGTCGAGCATAGGCCTGGTCCAAACCCACCGGCTTTGGTTTAGATCTAGGAGGCCTCCCTCGTCTGAAGTCTCTTGCGTCGGACAAGTGCTCGAGCGAGAGAGGCAGGTCCCACCAGCAGGTTCCACGCCCGTGACCTTTCCTCTAGCAAAATCCCATGCAGGATTGTTCTGAGAAAAAAAAAGTCTTCTCCAGTGGCCTCTTCCCGTCATGGAGTTTTGAGTCAGCAAACATCCACGCCACTTTCCCTTTTTGTCCGCTATTGTCACCGACACTTTCCTCGCTTGCTCTCTTGCCTTGAGAGAAATGAGACAAAACCCAATTCATTTTTTTTTTTTGGAAATCAAAAAAGAAAAAGAAAAAAGGAAAAAAAATGGTACAACCAAACTGGCTCTCTTTTTTCCACGAGCATCCCTCCTGCTCCTCCTCCATGATATGTTGCAAAGAAAGAGAGTTACAAGTCTGGATACTGCACTTGGGAGAAGGGGAATACTCTTCGTATGCCACAGGGCATCCAATCTGGAAGAGAGAGAGAGAATGGTAAAAGGAGACAGGCTGGAGTGGTGCCCAGGGCCTGGCAGGGGGGTGCTGTGCCCAGGAGCTGTAGCATGAAGACAATGGAATGCAGAGCCAGGGCTGTGTCTACTCTGTGTTCTTAAAAAAAAAATAGTGACTTCCACATTCTGCAACCCCCGAAGATGCAACAATTCTGCAATTTGTTATAGATTATGCAAATCATGCATGCACATGCATATATTTACTGAGCTTGCATCCTTGATTCCATTAGTCACTAGGAAGGGCTGTGCCATCAAGCACTGCCCCATGAAATCGTGCTGAGTTCTCCCTTTGGTTTCAAGATTTTGTCCAGGCTTTGCACAATACATGCAAACAGACCTTAATTTGAACCGAGCTTTATAGAGTCAAGGAGGACTAGAAACTTGCTTTCTTAAAACAAAATGATGAAAGCCACGTTTCTCAGGATGTTGAATCCTGCACCCAACACTGCATGATTTTCTGCAGGTGGGGAATAGGGGAATACACACAGCCCTGGGCATACATAGCACTAGAAAAGTCCACGCAGAGAAGACATGCCCTAGGCAAGTTCCACCTATGATGCATTTCTGCCATGTCACATTAGTAATGCTTCCCCGTCCTCTGTCAATAGTCTCTCTTCTCTGCTAAGACGCCACAATCCAGTCCTAGACTGTACGTTTGCTGTGCAAAATAAAATAACAATAACAACAATAATAATAGTTCTGTATCAAGGCAAGCCCAAAATTGGCGATTTGAATAAAACTTATTCATTAGGCATTATAATTTTGAAGAACTATTGCTGCCCAATTGATTTGACATCCGCTAGCCCATGTGATGGGAGAAGATGCTAGACGGGGCTCTGATGACAGCAGGAAGTCCTGTTCAGTTCTGTCTTGGCATCTGAAAGTTCTGCTTTCACTGGAAAGTCCAGAACAGTGGATGGTACAGTAGGCTGGGAGACTTTAGTATACAGTTGCTTATCCAAGGAGAGGAATGAAAGAGAATCAGGATCATTTGTGCATTACTGTGTCCAAGGCTTCCTCCCTAACATTCCAGTTTTTCCCATCTTGGAAAGTGAATGATAATACTGTGGACAAAGGGAAACACCCCCCCCCCCAATGTAACTGCAGCAGTGACACCACCAGGCTGAAATTGCTTCTCAGGGCGCAGTTCTAAGCAGTGCTGGATTGGAGAGGCCGTCTGGCCAGCGCCAAATCCAGTGCTGCTTAGGACGGGCTGGAGTCTCCCCTATGTGCTCTTTGGATCTGTGCCCGCTAAGGAGTGGGCGCAGATCCATGGAGACCACGCGCCTGAATCGGAGCCTCGTGGCCTCGCGGCCTCGCTGATGGGCTTAGGAAGTGGCTGTACGGCCACTTCCCAAACCTGCCCAAGTCCTGCCTCCCGACTTCCCCCCTCCCACCAATCCCCGTCCCGAAACAGGACACAGAATCCCTTGCACCGACTGTGTTTGGTCGGCGCAAGGGAGGCTCTCTGTTGGTGCTCTGAAGCCAACGCTAAGAGCAGCGTTGGCTTCAGAGTTGGAGCACCGACGAGGGGGTGCTGCTCGGTGCCCACGCGCTGGCGCTCCGCCCCTTGCGTTGATGTGATGACGTCGCATTGACACAAGGGGCGCTCTAGGATTGCACTATCATTTCCTTAGTTGGAATTCCCAGTTCCTGATGCAACTGGGACCAAACTTCAATCTTATGACTGTAGAGCCAAACTAGGCAAGAGGAAAATAGTACCTTCAGGGGGTGGTACTTAGATAGAGGGCTGATGTTACGGTCACTGTTCGTCCCCCTGTTCATCTGTTCATTTATCCCAATTGTTGCTAGCTTTTTCATTTCCAATGTGACCGAGGGCCACACTACGTGTTCTAGAACAGCAGCCGCCAAATTTGCGACTGCTGTGCAGCGAAAAACCCTTTCCCATGCCAAGCAGTGCTTACTGTTCTGTTGAAGCACTGTTCCATTTCCAAGCTGGAGAGGGAAGGACACTCTGGGCAGTTGTGTCTATAGCCCGGCATCTCCTGTGCAGTGGGATGCTGGGCATAGACGCGACTGCCCAGAGTGTCCCTGCCACCAGATCAGCTTGGAAATAGAGCAGCACTTCACCAGAATAGTAAGTGCCGCTCACAGGGCAGAAGGGTTTGTCCAAACCCCAGATCTGGTCCGCAGGCCAAGGTTTGAAGAGCCCTGTTTTAGATAATGCAAAATGAAGGGCACAATCCTAACCTAGAGTTAGGCTGGCACAGTTAGGCCAGCAAAGTTTGGCTGGCACAAGATACCGTAAAGTATGTTTAGATCACTCTCGGAGTCAGAGAGGCCAGCACACAGAAGTGTGCCATCCTCCCCAAATCCAAGAGTGGTCCAAACACGCTTTACGGTGGCCCTTGTGCCGGCCCAACTTTGCTGGCCTAACTGTGCCGGACCAACTACGGTTAGGTTAGGATTGAGCTCTAAGAGAAATCCTTTAAATTGGAAAGATTTCTTGTTTAACAAAAACAGCTGCAGGGGGAAGAGGCTAATCCTGACTAGAGCTTTGGCACTGTAGAGGGGGCTTTTAACCTTTTCTCCTCATACCCGGAGTTTCCAAAGTGTGTGTCATGACATCTTAGGGTGTCAGGGCATACTCACATGGGCACTGTGGGATGTCCCAGTGGCGCCTCCTACCAGATCTCTAGGTGCTACCATCTTGGATCTCACAAAATCTCAGGAGATCCAAGATGGTGGTGCCCGAATCTCACAAGGCTTGGGTGCCGCCATCTTTGGATCTCACAAAATCTCGCAAGATTTGGG
>JAJKFI010000020.1:4637853-4653711 GCA_029204185.1 Lerista edwardsae
AAGTTGGTTAGGATTGTGTCCTTTTTCTAACCCCCCGCCCCCAAGTTTAACTAGAGCTGTGACTTTCCTTTTTAACCTAGTTTAGGCCTTTTGTTTCTTGTGCAGGACTGATTCCTTAAGACAGGCCTGGCAGTTTTCCCCAGCAACTCTTATCACACGGTGAATATAGAGGGATCACACATCATTTCACATCACGACAGAAAGAAAAAGAAGAGGATACAGAAGAAGACAAGGTGTTAATGAACTCCAAAATCCACAACTAGTAAAAGACTGACCAATCAGCACTCCCAAAACTATCCACCATGGGTATCAATATGGAACTGCACAACCGCCAAAAGAGAGGAAGGAGGAAGGAAAGAATCCATCAAAAATAAAGCAGAGATATAGAAAGATCCACGTCAAATCATGCAACAAGGTTACAGCTGGCCACATGGTGTCATCGAAGAGGGCAATGACAACATGAGTTAGTCACTTACAGTTTCTGACAATTGGGGAGGGAGAGTTTTGGTTGGGGGCTCCCATAACAGCTAGAGGGTTGCTAGGCAACTGTGGGGTCATCGTGGCGCTATGATTGGCCTGGTCTGGTTAGAGACACAGTAGTGGGTGGTTGGAGGAAACAAAATATAAAGAAAAGATGAATTGGTTTGATGGAGTTTCCCAGCTTTGTTGTTTGTACTTCTTGAGAGTTTTTTTTTTTTTAAATGGATCACGTCCTCTCCGGATTACACATCCCCATTCCATCACACCCTGCCCCCTTTGAGGATTGTCACACTGCTGGAGACCAACTCAGAGCACAGTCCTAACCAGTGGTGTCATTCAAATGATTTAGGAACAGGAACTCACTTTTGATTGGCACCTGTCGGGAACCCGGAACCAGCCACGGAGCCCGTTAGGATCTGGAACGCCCGTTCTGGTTCGTTCCCCCTGAATGACATCACTGGTCCTAACCCCATGCTGGAACAGGCAGGCCCACAGGTCTGCCCTGTATCTAGCAATCCATTCCCCTTCCCCTGGGTAATGAATGGGGCTACTCAGATCTGCGCCACTGACATCGGCAGTGCAAATCTGAGCAGCCTGGATTGGAGTTGGGCTGCCCGGGACGGGGGTTAGGCAGATCCTGACACCACCCCTGGGTCAGACCCCCAATGGGCCCTCCCTCCCCTCCTGCCCCCACCCAGCTCCACCTACCCACGCCCTCCCCAACCCGCTGTGCTGGCCAAGCTTGGCCGGCCTTACCTGGGTGCTGCCAGGCCTGGTAGTCAGTGCGGGGAAGCCAGCGCATGTCTGTGTGCTGGCCTCCACTCCTCCTAAGTCACGTTTAGATCACGCTGTCAGTGGTCTACATTACACTGGATGTATTAATTCATACACATATTGCCTGAGCCATCGTAACCCATTTAAACCAAAGTAGCCAGATGTAGAGCTTATACATTCACTGGTCCGGCTCATCTGACCCAACACACCCATTCATGATGCCATTCGTTGGATCACGAATGTTGCCTGAAGCCCTTTGAGTTCACCGGCACTCTCTCCTCTCCGTCACTCCTCAACACCAAAGTTCTGGTTTCCCGTAGTTAAATCACAGCCCTGTGTTTCATCTGAACCTGAGAGCTGTGATTTAGCCATGGGTTAGAAGCCAAGAAATGACACTGGGACCTTATCTATCTATAATGCTACTATGTTATGAATAGTTACTCATGCACTTTTCCCAGTCAGGTCCAAGGAAAACGGAAAGCAGGGTTGCATTTTGCATTATTAATTGTTGGTCTGCAAGCCTCGGAATAGCTTGAAAAAGCTTTCAACGTATAGAAACTAATGTCGTGCAAGAAAGTACCACTTCGAGAGGCATCGCATGGGAGGGCCAAGAGGGCCATCGCCCCGGGCGCAAAATTCTTAGGGGTGCAATCAGGAGCCCCCGGTGGATCTCCCTGCCTTCCTATAGCTGGGGAAGGCAGAAAGGCGTGCACTGCTGCCTCGGCTTGTGCCAATGCTGCTGGGGCAATTTTGCTCCGGCGGTAGCAGCAGCAAAGTCCCAGGTGCCTCCGTTTGCTTCCTGGCTTGGGAACTGGACAGGAGCACCTGGCACCTCAAATGCTTAGTGACATGGCTGAGATGTTTCTGTCCAGGCTGCGCCAGTGATTGCACAAGGCACGGTGCCCCCATCTAATGGGGGCACAGGGTATGTTTGCTGCAGCTGCCTGGGTGGTTTGAAAATCAGTGAAGTCTCACACAGGACATCATGATGTCATGGCGTGAGGGGCACAACGCGTGCCTTGCCCCCAACGTGGGCAAGGCATGCTACACCCCTGCGCCGCAACCAGTGATGATCGACCCTGTGCTAGATTTGGACTGGGCCAGCCGTTCCTAAGCTTGATTTGCATTCAGACAGGCAACTGCAAGACATATTGGAAGAAGCATTGGGGGGGGATTCCTTTTTCTGAAAGTTCTAAATGCAGTTGCAGTAGGTGTTTCCCCAAGCCTTCAACTCCCCTGCAATTCCCACTGTGAGCCCTTAAAACCAACTGCAGTAGCAACAGAGACTGGGAGCAAGGGAGACCTCCTGGCATGCCACTATGTCTCTTCCCTGGCACTAAACTGCAGGCTAATAAAGATGTCACACTTACTAAAGATGCATCAGCTGAAATAACAAATAACGTGGATCACAGCCTTTTGTTTGTGACGCTTAATGAGATATACTCAATAGGTGATAACAGTGATGCTCTAAGAATTTTTCCTTTCAACTTCATGCTAAGATACCCCATGATTCATTCCTAGAGGTGGGAGAAATGGTGATAACGAAATAAGAACACACAGCTCTGCTTTCTGCACTTCTTTTTGTGAAAAACCCCCCACCAAAATCTGCAAAAAATAAAACGGTGCTATTTGGTTTTTATTTACTACTTAATGGGGTGTTTGTGTGCATGGCCAATGACTGTGGCTAGATGCGCTTACACTATCACCGACCCTGTACACTTTTAAGCTAATTATAGATTATAATTACAAGTCATGCCCCATTCTGAAACCCCCAGTGGATACCAAAATCAGTGGATATGGCAATCAATGGTGAATGCCAATAAAGGTTTATGAAATGAATGAATGAATGGCAATCACTGGAAAAATGGCTTAAAAGACCCACTTCCAGGTTTCTTGTTCCTCCACTGTCTCCCTAGAATGCACTGGTATAGATGCTATACTGCAGTCAGCCACTAGATGGGGTGAATAATGGAATCTAATGGAATATAGGAAGGGAAGAAATGGGACTTTGATCCTTTTTTCCTTGTTACAAGGCATTTAAAGGTGGATTCCAGTATCAGTGGTGAGTCAAATAAGTGGATACCGAACCAGTGGATCATGAGGCATGACTGTATAATGTAAATTTTGAATGAAAACATGCAACACCACTTTCTGCACTTGCAGCTTTGGAAAACACCGAGATCTATGAATTTCTCCCACCTCTATTCATTGTTTCTGGGTTTTGTGCTCTCATTCTTCCTTTAGTCTATGCCCTTTTATAAAATGGGAGTTGTGCTAACTGCATAGGCAGATGAAGGGGATGCCGGTACTTTAAAAGAAATCACAAAGTAACTCTTAACATCTATATTTCCCAGGGATCCAGGTGCCGTGAATGCTGTGATAGCTGTGTTCCAATCAGCTGAGAAAGGGAGGAAGTGCAAGAGACAGAGAAGAAAAAGAAGAAGGAGGAGGAAGAGGAGGAGGGGGAAGAAGGGGGGAAGGGGAGAGAATTGTGTGGCCATCACTGCAGCTGCAGTACGAGCTTCAGCCAGGGAAACCAAGTTGGAATGGGATGAAGGAGCCCCCTGCATAATTTTTCTCTAGCTCAGATTGTAATCCAAGCTGAAGAAGAACTGGGGGTGGAGGGAGATAGGGCTGCTTTGGAATTCAACTATGAATTTGCAAATGATTATTTTGAATTGGGTAAATTACTGTAGTTCGTGACATTTGCTATCTGCCAGGATTTCCAGGAACTTAACCCTAGCAGATAATGAGGATTGACTGTACTTTACACATGTGTATATACATAGAGTATCTACATACAAAAAAAGTCTCTTTGCCTATAGATCCAAATAAAGAGAATGGCAGAGAAAGACAGATGTGCTTAAATCCTGTTTAAAGTCAATGGGGCAAGTTATCGGAATCCATCTACATTTCATTGACATCAACAATACAAGCACAATATACCTTTTCTGGATCAGGGCCATTCAGGTATATATAAGTATGCCCAAACACATCCCTTTATGGTGATATTGGATGCTTCTTAGAATAACAAGCAGTTGATGATGAACTGATGGAGAAGGCCATTTATACGCAGGAAGGCGATTCATTTCATTGTTTGTTACTTTTCTGCTTACCCCTTGAGGGAGGAGAGGGTTTGGTTCCAAACCCATTGGGATTGTTTGCCTAGAACTAGACACATGTGAAAGTATCGATGCAACTTTTTATGGTTTTTGGTTTGTCACTCCAGTTTTTCCAGTTTAGCCAGCAGACTGGCAAGACCACCAAGAAGGCCAGTGCACCTCTAATATGGAATGCAGAGATACCCAGATCGCCCCCTTGCTACCCGCCAACAAGTGCAGATGGTTTGCTGACAACTATACCCACGTCGTCTCCTGCCTCTTATGCAGCCGGGGCAGTGTGGTCCACCCACAGCTTACCTGTTTGCAGGGCCAGGGTGAGCAGGGGTCAGTAGGGTCTGTTGGCATCTTTTGGCCGCTTTAGTTGGACCTTTAGCCTCTTCATGCCGATCTGGAAGCCGTTCATGGCCTGAATGGCTGCCTGAGCACTAGTTGGATTGTCGAAACTGACGAAACCTGGGATGGCGGGATGGTGGTGGTGAAGGAAGGCCAAACGACAGGGGTGGGGATGGAGAAGCAAAAGGGACACAGTTCAGCACCAAGAGCACCACTGATCACAGAAAGCAGTTTTTCAGACATGCAGTTCTGTATTTTCTCAGGCCTGCCCGTTTTTGAAGGACACTGTATGCTTCCACACTTCAGGTGACGCCTCTTGAGCTGCAGGTGTTATATTGTGAGGAGTAACTGTTGTGGGTAGCTGTGAATTTGGGGAGGTTCCCTAGCTGTGTATCATGTACAGGCAGTGATGTCATTCAGGGGGAACGGACCAGAACGGGCGTTCCGGATCCTAACGGGCTCCGTGGCTGGTTCCGGGTTCCCAACAAGTGCCAATCAAAAGTGAGTTCCTGTTCCTAAATCATTTGAATGACACCACTGTGTACAGGGTGTCCACAAAGTCTCTTTACAATGTCAAGAAATCACGAAAAATGCAAATGATGAGGTATGTTAATGATATCACGCCCCTGGATTTCTTTCCATGGGGCTACGTTAAAGACATCATGTACAGAACCTGAAGCAAAGGATCACTGATGCCGTGGCCACCATTGATGAGACTGTGCTACAGCGAACATGGCAGGAAATCGATTATCGCCTTGATGTGCTGCGTGCAACCAATGGTGCGCATATAGAGGTTTATGAATTGATGCAAAATAAACTTCAATATATACTCCTAATATTGTATACTTCCCATACATGTATCTCTTCATTTGTTTTTGTAATACAAGTTTGACATTGTAAAGAGACTTTGTGGACACCCTGTATTATTCCGACATGGCCCTTTAGGGAAGTGCATTGGTTGTCATGGAGCTGGCCCACCTATGAGGCCAACTGAGGGCGCAATCCTGAGTTGCGCTGCAACAGGCAGGCTGGTGGGCTACTGCTAAATAGAATTGAGGGCAATGTGGTCGAGGCCCAAAGGAAAGATGCACTTTGAAGTCCCTGTTGTGCCTCCACTCCTTAGCCGCTGATTCAGGAGCCGCAGATTTGACCCACTGCAGGTCCTGACCAGGAGGCTGACCTGTACCCCCCAGATGCAAGAGGAAGAGTATTTTGGTTGTGCCCAGGAGGAAGTTGGAGGCCCAGAATGGACACAATCCACTTCCCCAAATCTCAGAAAGCTTCTAAGGCCTTTTATGGAGCCTATAGAAGTAAACCTCTAATTTTTCCAAAAACCAGCCGTTTGCTCCTCAGGCTTTCTGGTTGGCTCAGACCACCTCCTGGGTGAGGATACTGGCCCCCACCTGTGGATACCCACAGGTTTCAGCATCTGCAGGGGTTCCGGGTTGCCAAGGTTGGACTGTACTGCAGAGAGGCAAGGATCCCGAAGGATGGAGCCAGGGACGATGTAGGTGCCAAGAGAAAGAAAGATGAATTGTAACCAGATGTTGGAGATGTTGTTCATCCATCCATTCAAGCACAGCCCATCTTCACGGCCACAGTTCAAAACAGATGCCAGCCGTAATAGCAGACGTCCTCCTAGAATGTATTTATTCTGGAGGAAGACGCCTGCTGCATTTTTGCAAATAAAAGGGTTTCATCTTCCTTTGCTGACCCTCAAAATGTGAAGTCCTAGGCAAGTGCCTGGTCTGCTGTTGATAAATCTGGCCTTGCGTTATTCTGTAGATGCTTACAAATGAATTGCTTAATGCTTTGGTCTAGTAGCTTTCCAGGGATAGAGGTTCATTTAATGGACCTATAAATTCCCACTTTTAAAGTTGGGCGTTATGTTTGCCTTTGTCCAGTCCACTGGAACCTCACCTGTCATGCATGATTTTTCAAAAATGATTGCTTCGTGGCTCTTGAGATCCTGCTGGCATCCCATGGTGTAATTCATCACGACCTGCTGACTTCCAATCTTTCAAGGTAGTCAAATAGTCTTTGAACAGATCTTTCCCTACCCTAACCTTTGCCCCTCCCTCATTGTCTGTATCGATTCTACTAATCATCTGGTCACAATTTATCTCGCTAGCGAAAAACGAAAGCAAAGCAGGCATTGAACAACTTAGCTTTCATTGCATTGTGGTCGAATAGCACACCTTCAATAATGAACAGTTTTCTTCACTTTCCAGATACTCTCCATGATGATAGACTCCCTTCTGACTTTTTCCTAGCATTTTCATTGACATAAAAGATGGGAAACATGCAGCCCCCAGTTACAGAGTGCAATCCTAACCTGAAGTTAGGCCAGCACAGTTAGGCCAGCAAAGTTTGGCCAGCACAAGAGACACCGTAATGCGTGTTTGGACCACTCTCGGAGTCAGGGAGGATGGCGCAAGTCTGTGTGCTGGCCTCTCTGACTCTGAGAGTGGTCCAAACATGATGTCCTTTGTGTTGGCCAAACATTGCTGGCCTAACTGTGCTGGCCTAATTTCAGGTTAGGATTGCGCTCTCTATCGCTTGGGCTGAGATAGATTATTTAGGGCACACTCCTAACCAACTTTCCAGCACTGACATAGCTGTGCCAATGGGGCACATGCTGCATCCTGCAAATGCTTGTTCCCTTACCTCGGACCTGCATTGCCTTAACCGTGGTCCTGGAAAGTTGGTTAGGACTGAGCCCATAGGAATCTGCCTTATACCAAGTCAGATGAATGGCCAATCTAACCTCTTGCTGTCTTGGAACTACTCTATTGTTGATCCCTGCCTGTTGTGGATCATGCAACTGCTTTTGTTCTACTTGGACTTAGCCAGTTCCACTGGAGTCCCTGAACTTGATGGAGGCTGACTCTGGTTGAGGTCTCACAATTGTTAGCTCTGTATCTTCTAATTTTCCTCCTGTGTCAACTCATTTTTAAACCATGCCTGAAGGCCTGGAACACCTTACACCAGTGGTTCCCAAACTGTGGGTCGGGTCACACCAGTGGGTTGCGAGCCAATTCCAGGTGGGTCACAAAGCACCTAGAGTAGCCATATTAAAAATATGGGACGATGGGATGCTGGAAAGGAGAAGGGCTGTGTAGTTTTGCTTTTGTCAAGGTTGTAATAGGCTTTTTCCCCCTTTCTGATTCATTTTGCTATTGGAAAATGACTGAGAAATAACCCAACTAATTTTAGCAGTCTAAGGAAATTAGGCTCTGGAATGATAATGGCATGATAATTGTCATTCAAAAACGTTGGTCCGAGTGCTAAAAGGTTTGAGAACTACTGACTTACATAGTCACCCATAGAAATCTCAGCTCCAAGCATCAAAGGTACAGTTAGAGACCCCTAAAGTCATCACGCCGGATACTCACCAAAGCATTTACTTTGGTTGGTGGCACGGTCAACAAAGACTTTGGCAGAGATGACGTTGCCAAAAGGCAAGAACATCTGCATGAGCTCTGCATCCCCGAACTCCTGGGGCAGGTGATAAATGAAGAGGTTACAGCCTTCAGGACCTGGAGCAACGGCAGAAGGGCACACACAGAGGAAAGGACACGGGTTAGCAAAGAGGCCCTTCCTGCTCCTTCCTCACAACGTGCTGCACCTGAACTCCCACTGCATTTTGCATCCAAATTGTCCTATTCTTTATGACTATGATTACAATACAATTGCAATAAAATCCCATCTTATGTGATGGGATCAAGACATTGAAGTCAAATCTCAGACAATACAGTATAGGGTTTTTATTTCTCAGATGGCTTCATCTGGAGTTGAAGAATTCTTATCAGAATAAGCATGTCTACCTGTACAATTGCAATCTCTGTTCCCTGCGCAAACATCTCTTTAGTGCAGCCCTTTGGAGCCCACCCTAAGGGCCAGTCTTTAAATACCTTCTTCCCCACAGTGGGAGGAAAATAAGATCAGCAACCTTTCCTTCCTGGCTTTTGCTCAGCCCTATTGCCAAAGCGGAGGAGACCCGGCTTACAGGTCACATGAACAGCTGGAAACAGCACAGTCGACAATGAGGGTTGCAAGTAATCCAGGGAAGCAGAATTAAACCGCTCAGTCAACAGCAAACGGCAGCCTGGAGCAATACAAAACTTAACCCAGCAAATGAATGCCCTATAACTTGGAACTTTCTCTTCTCCAAATTGCATGACACTGACATCGAGCACAGTCCTATACTGGCGTTGCGTTCTTGCGCCAATCCAGTGCTGTTGCAAATGTGCCGTCAAGTGTGCATCTGCGCCAGCAAGTTGGGCACTGGGTCAGTGCAAGCAGCAGCTCTAGCACTCAGGTACGCTGCACCCGCCAGCTGCGCCGGCCGAGCACCAGTCAAGTGCCAGTTGCACTCGGTTGGTGCAGGACTTCACAGAGTGTGTTTCAGAGGCGTGCCAGGGGTGTAACGGGGTGGCGCAGTGGCAGGGGTGGCGATGGCCAACAACCACTGTGCCAAATCCTAAGCCCCATCCCCGGCCAAGAGGGCCCCGATCTGGGCGGATGCTGTGCATGTGCACCTGTGCCTGTAAATCTGCAGGCGTAGATCCGAGCAGCCCCATAGGGATGACTGGGGATTACCTGGGTGCAAGGGGAAAACCGCCCCTTGCCCTGCACTGAACTGCTGCTGCTGCCTCCTGCTGGGTTTTGGATATGGCTCTGCTGTGCTGGCCTTGCTAGGCCGGCGCTGCTTAGGATTGAGCCGATACTCGTGTGTACTTATGAAAATGTCCATAGTGCCATGAAAGCTGCTTTCTGACAAAGCACAGTGTGTGCTGTGTGCACACAGCAAACAGGATGTCTACTGCTAAAAGATGTCCACTGCTGTGACTCTCAGAAGATCTGGTCCACCCTCACTCTCCTCCAAGTCCCATTTCAGACATATTGATATGTTAGGGGGAGTAGAGGAAGCTCCGGTCAATTTTACAGGTGAGGATATAAATGGATGGAGAACCACAGGGAACAGGAATGGCAAGTTAATTGTGCTCCATGTTCCTATGCTTATTAAAACATCCCAAACGGCTCTGAATCATTCAGCACCCTCTTCTCACCCATGACGCCGGCATCGCCTTCCAACCCAGCTCCCTGTCTTTCTTTTTCATTATTTTGACCTCCTGCAACCGGCTTTTGTCGCTCCATTTCTAGTCCATTTCCACCCTCCTGCCCATCCAGGTTTATTTATCTTCCAAGCCACCTGCCATTCCGTCAATATTTGCATCTTGGCTTCTAATCATCACCATCCATGTAGGTGCCAATTTGCACATTACCGGTTACTGTAACAAGGGGACTTCAATGAATGAGTTTCTTTTTTTCCTTTTGCGTCTGAATATACATGCAAACACATTTGCAGGGACCACTCAGGCATGCATCTTTCTCCCCGCCAAATCTCTAAACTGCAGTCTCCGTTTGTCTGGCATATAGTTTCCTGGTGTCCTGGGAAGCCAACTGCATTTGCATGATAAACACGGATATGTCACAGGTAGGCAGAGGAATCAATGGTGGAAGATTTCATGTCTGAATTGCCTTTAAAAGCCCATGAAAGCATTTACTGTATGCCTGTGGATGTGACCTACTTTCGTCTTCTCTCTGCGACATCCATCTACCTATTTGGTTGTCTATCAATCAGCTTTCCCCCCCCCCCAAAGAGTTCAGTGCAGTGGATACCATTCCCACCCTTCCTTTATTATTTATTTAGGCCACTTAATAGCTTGCTTTCCAATCTAATGTTTCAAAATGGGGCACAACCAAAAATTACAGCTACAAATCAGGAAATAAAACCACCACTAAACATAGCAAATGGGCGGAGGGGAGAACAGATTACAACAACCAAAGGGCTGGAATTATCTCGAACATAAAAATTGACCAAAAGGAAAAGTGTTGCTAGCTGGCTTAAAAAGGCCAAGTGCCCAGATCTACTGGAACTCTGGTTTCAAAGCAAAGGGGCCACCACCAAAATGGCCCATTCAGCAGGCCTGGATCCAGGAGCACTCGGAAGAAATGGACCTGATCTTTCTGAGGAAGTGCGGCGACATTCAAGGCAGGTATTTCCTTAGGGCTGGTCGCCAAGAGCTGCTCCTTCTTGTCTGGGCTGATTTTGAATTGTTTGCATGTATTCACACCTTTGACACTGTGCGGCTGAGAGACGAGAGAGGATTGCACTGAGAGTGCAATCCTAAGCTATGCTGGACCAGTGAGGCTGGTGGGCCTGCGCTGTATCCAGCACAGCTTTGGAGCACTGAGGAGCCTCCATGGGGCAAAGGCACATTCACACCCTTGCCCCAGGCGAGGCTCCAGCTGCACCTATGGGTTTCTTGGCTCTGCACCTGCTATTTAGGGCCAAGGAAGATGCGTGGCCCAAATTGGGGCAGTGCAGCCTGGTTACGGGGGCTTGGAGGTGGCCTAATGGCTGCATTCCATCTCCACCCCCTTCCTGGGCCGGCACACCTCCTGGCCCACCCACCCGCCGCCCAGCTTCTCCCTCCTGCCTGCCCTCCCTCTGCTCAGATTCGCTTTTGTGCTAGGCGAGTTCAGCTGGCGCACGAGCGGTGCTGGGTGGCCGGAGCTGTTGGGCCGACACTAGCCATTTGCATCAGCCCAACGGCACTAGCGCCAACGCAGGGGTGCCAGTTGGTGTCCCCATGTCAGCGTTAGCGCCATTGGCCTGATGCAAGCGGCTAGTGTCGGCCCAATGCTGCTAATAGGACTGCGCCCTGAGTAAGCTTCATGGCTAAGGAAGGGTTTGAACCAGTAGTGGGATCTGCAAATGAAGAAGTGGAATGCTGGGTGGGACTTACGCGGGACTACCTTTTGATTGGCAGCCCGTCCACTCCGTTCCGACGCCCCCCCCGCCCGCCGCGCGGGCTGACCTGGCCTCGGAGGGGGTGCCTGCTTGGGCAGCCAATCGCGCGTCAGTCCCGTGTAAGTCCCGCCCAGCATTCCACTAAGCATTCCACTTACAGCATTCCGTGTAAGTCCCGCCACAGCATTTGCAGACCCCACTACTGGTTTGAACCCACTTCTACCTGATCTGAGATATGAATGAATCCCCTTAACCGGTTATTATTTTTCTGCTGGGAGATGAACATCTTCCAAAGAAGCTGAAATTCTAGCTTAAACAGTGTTTTTTTGCAAGTCCGTAGGACAGCAAGGTCCAACCTCACATAGTATAGCCCCCATTCATTTTCTTTATATCCCTCTCACTGTAGCCATCCAGATTGTCTCCTCCCTGGAACTGTCCAGAGTACTGAAGATCCTACATCTGACCACTCCCAACTCCTGTTCTGCCTTGAAATCTTGGCAGAGACCCACGGTCCTAACCTCTCAGCATTTCCCTGTTCTCTGTTACAGACTACTCTCCGAACGGAATCCTGTGACCTTCCACGTTCAGACCTTGCCCAGACTGGGCAATAACTGCTATTGCCATGTTCTTTGAAGAATCTTCATTAAGTGCTTCAAAGAAGTCCCTTTGAAAATTCCAGGCCATCTCCTCAACATGTAAACACATAACATACCCACACGTAATCAGTAGTTAAGGAGGCCCTGTGCAAAGCAATCTATGATTGATCACATCAGGGTGTGACTCAGCACTTTTTGGATTTTGCCCTCTTTCAAATGCTGTTCCTTCTCACCTTCTCTCTGTTGCTGGGGAATGATGGGAGCTTGCTGGGGGAAGGCCTGGCTGATTGGTGCATAGGCGGCTGGATATGCTGCTGGAACACAAAAGCAGGATGGTCAGGGGGACACACATAATCTTGTTTGCACTGAGAGCATCACAAAGCACCTGGGCTATGACCCCAGGCCACAAAATGAGATGCCCAGCTAAAATCCTGAGGCTGATATAATTATGGAACTGAATGCAGCCCACACAAATAGGTGGTGCAGGTACAGCCAACCAACCAACCAACCAACCAACCAACCAACCAACCAACCAACCAACAGGTACTTATATACCGCTTTTCAACACAAAGTTCACAAAGTGGTTTATAGGCAAATAGTAATAATAATGTTAAATGGCTCCCTGTCCCAAAAGGCTCACAATCTAAAAAAAAAAAAAAGGCAGATCACCAGCAACAGCCACTAGAAAGACTGCGCAGGGGTGAAGAGGGACAATTACTCTCCCCTGCTAAACATAAGAGGAACATCACTTGAAAAAGTGCCTCTTGCCCAGTTAGCAGGGGAATTGTACTATAGGCGTGCCCTGTTATCCACTGATTCAGTAGCCACGGTTTCAATTATCCACAGATACCATGGATACTGGGACGCCTATTAAAAAGATAAGAGGAACATTAAACACATTTTTTTTACCTTGTTGCAGCAAAACCACTGATGTTCCCGTCTTTAAAAAGGCGTCCTCAGTATCCACAGTTTCAGGTATCCATGGTGGGGTCTGGAACGGAACCCCAGAGGATACTGGGGTGTGCCTGTATATTACTATGTGAAGAGTTTAAAGTTGTGACATGGGTAGGGGGGAAAAAAAACCCTTGAGTTGCATTAAGCCAAGAACGTTAAAAGAGCTCACCTGGAACAGACCAATTGGCTCAGCATACTGTTTCTTTCAGTGGCCATCTAGATGCCTCTCAAAACCCCAATGCAAGAGGGAGAGAGGCATCTCCCACTCCTGCTGTTGCTTCCTCTATAAACCTTGCAGTGCTAAGTAGCCATCATCCCTAGTGGCCATGGACAAACTTGTTCTCCATGAATTGGTCTCTAAACCCCTTTTAAAGCCATCTGAAATAGTGGTCATCACCACCACCACCCGTGGTAGTGAATTCCACAGATTATGGAAATTATGGAGCATGTGAAGAAATACTTCCTTTTGCATGCCTAAAACCTCCTGCCAAATCAGTTTAACTGTATGGCCCCATGGATCCAAGTGTTGTGAGTGAAGGCGAAAAAGCACTCTCCATCAACCTCCTCTATATTGTGCATCCCAAATCATTCCTCAGAGCCCAATCCTAACCTGGAGTTAGGCTGGTTTAGTTAGGCCAGCAAAGTTTGGCCAGCACAAGGGCCACCGTAAAGTGCATTTGGATCACTTTCTGAGTCAGGGAGGATGGTGTACGTCTGTGTGCTGGCCTCTCTGAGTGATCCAAATATACTTTACGGTGGCCCTTGTGCCAGCCAAACTTAGCTGGCCTAACTAAGCAGGCCTAACTCCAGGTTAGGATTGCACCCTTAGTCCTGCTGTCTTACCTCCTTTCTCATCCAGGAATTAATTACTCTGTGTGCACGTGTGCGTGTGTGCACGTGTGTGCATGTAATGTGCGCATGTGCATTTGTGCACATGCATGCTTGTGTGGAGTTTGGAGAAATTTGCTGGCCCTGTGTATAAATCAGGGGTGGTCAAACTGCAGCTCGCAAGCCACATGCGGCTCTTTAACATATAATGTGCTGCTTTCAAAAATACGTTGGCCAAGCTCATTTTTGCATCACAATATAAAAGGTAAACAAGAAATTTTCCAGCTTTATAATTATTTACCAGGTGCAAACCTGAGAGTCCACTGAATTAAAATACAAATTTCATATTCGTGGTGAGTAAATATACTTAAGAATTGAAATGCTTCTCTAATATTTGTGTTGAAAAGCGGTATAGAAATACTGTTTGATGATGATATTGCAGCACTCAAACATATCTCTTGTGGCTCTCAAATATCTGATGTTTTATAGTAAGTGGCTCTTATGCTAAGCAAGTTTGGCCACCTCTGATATAAACACACACATGCATGTGTGTGCACACACATATAGACAGTATTGAAGGACCCTACATGCATATTTTTATATTGCATATGTGCATGGACTGCATTGGGATTTTCATTCAAGCTAAGCATCACTTCTTGCTAGTACAGGCATATTCCACAAAAAAACCCCTGTCAATTCCAACTTTGTATGAGCCACAAAAGAGAAAACAGGATTTCCCAAGGGCAGGAGAAGTGAGATCTTGTCAGATTCCCCTGGCACCCCTTATTCAGTTAGTTATTTTGCACACATTTTTATCACGAAGATGTCATGAGAAAGATGGAAACAAAGAAAGATGCAGGGAAAGAGGTGAAGACAGACAGAGGAAGGGGCATGGGATGGGGTGGGAAGGACAGGCAAAGCAAAGTTTGAGACCTGCATAGTGCTGCATGCCTGCGTAGGCTTGTTGGAGGGGGTCTGCCACAGTGGGACTTTGAGCTGGGAAGAGAAAAGAAGGAAGAAGGAAGAGACAAGTAAGTCAACCAGAGGAGAACGGCTTTCCGAGCAGCACAGCCAGATGTTGGTGCTGTGGCCACCCTGAGGGGGGACGGCAATCCCTTCTGTGGGCCACCCCGCTGCCCTAAACAGCTACCTGCAGCCATCCTACCTGTGTCTGGGCTTGCGCAAACCTTGAAGTGAGTGTGATTGTCGCAGAGAGCTATGTGGGGCAGCAGCACAGGGGCCAACTATGTGGGCCCGCAGAGGGGATTTCCGCCCCCTCTGGATGGCCGCACTACACTCCAGGTACTGTAACAGAGCTCTTTGTGGCAGCAGCGGTGTGATCCTTGTGAGGCTGTCCCTGCTGTCACCGCCCTCCCCCGCAAGGACCTACAGGCAGTGATGGGATCTGCAAATTGAGAAGGGGAACGCTGGGTGGGACTTACGCGGGACTTCCATGTGATTGGCTGCCCGTCTGCAGCGTTCCGCGGCTGCCCTGGCCTTGGGGGGGGGGGCTGCCCCCGGTTGGCGTGCCCCACCGCTTCTCACCCAGGCACCCGGCGCCCCCTCCCCCACCGGAGCCCCCCCCCGAGGCCAGGGCAGCCGCGGAATGCTGTGGACGGGTTGCCAATCATGTGTAAGTCCTGCCTAAGTCCCGCCCAACGTTCCCCTTCTCAATTTGCAGATCCCATCGCTGCCTACAGGGTTCCCTACCTTCAAGTAAAGGTTGGGAACCACTGGTCTGGAACCATTCTGAGATCCACAGAGGCTGTGCATGGCCTCTACAACCCTCAGAAAGGCCCCCAGAAGCTTGGGAAGGGCACTTCTAGTTGTCGCGAGAGCAAGGTTCCGGTCATACCCGGAAGGTCCTCTCATTGGGTCTTCCAGCAGCAGGTTCAGAACACATGGTGTGTGTGTGTGTGTGTGTGTGTGTGTGTGTGTGTGTGTGTGTGTG